>MPUH01000404.1:0-56808 GCA_001970955.1 Stentor coeruleus
ACAACAAAAAGTGTTAAAAGGGCTTCAAAAATATTATCATAATTATAAGGAAGTGATGACCATTTGTAATCCATAGATTCGCATTCTGTTTGCGATTTTATTTCTGGATTATCACAGGAGTAAAATTTGCCATTAAAAAGAGCGACTCCAAGTATAGCAAAAATAAGCCAAATGACTGATATCACAGTTACAACATTTAAACTTGCTATAATAGACTCAAAAGGAGAAGATAAGATAATTCTCATAGAAATATTGTATCTAATCAATCTTAAAGGTCTGAATATTCTTAATGCTCTTAAAACTTTGACTACTGCGATATTTACAGACATAAGAGCTATATCAATAAATGATAATATAAGAATTATGAAATCTAGTTTATTCCAATGATCTGCTAAATATGTTTGTTTACCCCAACAAAATCCTAAGGCAATAGTTTTCATAATAAATTCTAAAGCAAAAATTGAAGTGAAAACTGAGTCAATTATTGAAGAAGCTATAACTGAAAGTGAAGAATTTGAATATGTTAAAATATAAGTGTCCCATATCAATTTTATTATATTCAAAATAATAATAATCACAATACCGAATTCAAACTTTGAACTAAGAACTATTTTCAAAATAGTTTTCCTAAAAAAATTATCTTCTGTGAATATTCCAAAACTCAAAGGCTCAAAAATTCTATCCTTTTCGTTATTTGTATCTGATTTATCCAGCATATTTAAATCATTCAAGCTATAAATTTCATCCTCTTCTTCTTCATCAATAAAATGTTGTAAAACTCTTTCTCTCGCTATTTCTTCTTTTTTCTTTTTACTAACTGCGCTTCTAAAAATTTCTTCTTTACTATTTTTGATAATTTCATTATCATCAATTTCGTCATTATTTTCAAATGCTCCTAATAAAATACCTAAGAACAAATTTAGCATTATAAAATTTCCAATTACTATCCAAAATAAAACAAAAATTGCACTCCAATGCCCTACTGAAGATCTCATGCATAATCTGAGGACTGTATCCCAATTTTCTGAAGAAAGTACTTGAAACATTGTTACAAAGGCCCAGTGGAAACTATCAAAATTATTTCGAGGAAGGCCTTCTGGGAAGTTAAAAGTTCCTCCAAATAGTTGTATACCTAACAGGGTGAATATTAATAGTAGTAATAAGAGAAGCATAAAAAGATAAACAAAATTTGATAAAGATGCTCCTAAAACTTTAAGTAATAATACTAGTGAATAAGTATAGCGGAAAATACGAAATACTTTTAATACCCTAAATATCCTAAGTACTCTTAATGCTCTCAATGCATTAAATCCTGTAGACTGTTCAAAAAAAAACTCAACAATACTAAGTATAACAATGCAAAAATCCAAATCATTCATAAAATCTCTGACAAAATTAATAATTCCTAAGCTGATAATCTTTAAAATCATTTCAATAAAAAAAATCATGGTGCAAAAATTATTTATACCCGTCAAAATGTTTTGTGTTTTTTCATCAATACCATAATGATCAGAAGCTAGCACAGCAATATTCAATGCGACAAGTAAAGACATTATATATCCAAATATTTTATTATTTATCAGTGTATTACAAAATATAGATACAACATGATAATTTTTTAATACAGTAACACTTTTATATATTTTCATTTTATTAAGCTTTTTAATAAACTTGTTGTTTTTTTCTATACAGTTACTATTAATATCAAAACCTGACCATTTTCCTTTATCAATTTCATTTTCGTTAATTGTATCTATTAAAGACTTAGCTGAAATATTCAAACAAGAAAAAGCTTTTTTCCTCCCTTGTATTTTAATAAGAAATTCAAGCAATTCGATTATAGTCATATCATTGTATTTTTCTTTTAAAAGTTTTATATTGTTTTCAGCATCAGAAATATTTTCAAAATCTTGATAGAATCCATTAGCTTCAGATTCTGGTTTTTTTAATATTTTAAAATCTTCATAGCTTGTGCTTTTAAGTTTAGCTTTTGTATTTATTGCAAGTTTTTCCCAGGTACTCATTCCATGTACTTTAACATTTACTGCCACAGCTTCTGAAAATGATTTAAAAATTTCAGTTAAATATTTTTTGTTTGATCGCCATATTAATGTAGGAGCTAAAGTTCCATAGTTTTGGTTTTTTGAAGAATCTGAACAGGTAAAAATATTGATTTTCATTGCATCTGAGTCTTGGGCTATACTTGAAACATATGCTGATAACATGAGATCTTTGATAATAAATTTAGCTTTAAGATCTACTTCTGTATTTTCAACTTCAGAATATAATTTATTAAAAGGAAGTTTTGATTTTCGTTTTAATTTATATCGTTTATGATTGTCTATAATATTAGTCAAGGTTTTGTTTGAATTTAAATTCCTACTTTCAACACTATGTGCAAGTGCTGAAGTAAATGATGATGTTACAACAGCTACAGTTAAATTTAAAATAAGTAAGGAACCTGTAATAATAAGAGGGAAGAAATACAAAAGAGATAAATAACTAAAGCATATTTCAGTATAAACAAGAATTTGAGTCCATCCTTCTAATGTTAGTATTTGAAACACAATAAGAAAAGCATAAAAGAAACTATCAAAACTCATTGTCCCATCTTCAGGACTTGATAAAGTATAAGCGCATTTTTCTTCTTTTTGACATGTAAATGACCCACAAAGATCACTAAAAGTTCCATAATCTACATTTAAGCACCTATTTCTAAATGTTCCACTCCACAATTGAAGACCCACTATAGCAAAAATTGAAGAAAATACCCCTAATACTATTAATGAATTTGTTAGAGGACGAAACGCCATAAATAATGACTTAATAATAATTCTCATACCTTCAACTGAACTCACACCACGTAATATCCTCATTACCCTAAGAATTCTTATAACTCTTAATGAAGTAAGATTAATTGAAGATCCCCCATAAATATCAACCCAAGATGTAATAACAATAGTAAAATCAAGAATATTCCACCAGTCTCTTAAATAACTTTTTTGATCAATAATCAGACCAAATCCTATAATTTTCAAAACACACTCTATTGTATAAGTAAATAAAAAGAATAAATTAAAGTTTTCAATTGTTGAACTACCATTATCGATAGAAAGTATAAACATATTCATCAAGATCACAATGATTATAAACATATCGAAAAGTGAACTTTCTATTATCAATCTAGACAATTGCTCGATAGATAAAAATATTCTTAATAGAGCTTTACGTAAAGGAAGTAATGGATATTTGTCTCGTTTTTTGTCGATTTTTGAAAAAGAATGCTTTCGAATTGGAACTATGTAGCCTTCAAGTTCAGAAGATACTTTTAAGAGACTATCTCTTATTGTTTTGCTTGTAGCTTTGAGATTATCGGTTAGAGCTTTACGTTTATCTAATCCAATCAGATTACTTGCATCATAATATTCATCTTCTATGCATAGATAATTCCCTTCATTTTGACATGATAAAAGTGGACTATGACTATTATCTTGCAAAGAGTCGTCTGAAAGTTTTTTTTCATTAACAGAAGGCTTGTACTCACAAGTTGATGTCATTCTTTGACTAAAGCACAAACTTTCAGGGATTCTAGAAGAGTACTGAGATCTTGTAGCAGATGATAACTGAGACATTACTATTTATTAATAGCATTTTTTAATTCATATTAAGTTAAAGTAATATACAAAATACTTAAGACTTAAAAATATCCTTTATAAATTTATTATCCTGATAACATTTATATAAATTTTCTTCTTATAAATCATGTAAAGTAATATTAAAATACTATAGAGTTATCATAATAAATAAAATAGTCAATTTATATTATAAAATAACTTTTCTTATAAATCAAAATTTTCATCTTTATCATCAACCCAATTTCATCTCTTTTTAACTAAAAATTCAAATTATGTCTCAGATACGTTTTAAAACCATCAAAAAAAATACTTTTATAATTATTTTCTACCTTACTTTAAATATTTTGCAGTAATATTCTCAAACTTATCCTCGAGTTGATTTAAAGCCTGTTTTTTCTCTCCCAATTCTTTTTCTTCTTTAACTTTCTGTTCATAAGCAACTTTTTGAGCTACATTAAGCGCTTCTTTTTCTTTTGCAACCCTTTCTTGTTTTGAATATACAACTTCTATCTCGAAATTGTCATCAAAAACAGGTGGTGCTGGACGTGGGGATTCAGGGTTTTCATATTCATCAATCTCCCTTTCAATAGACTCAACAACAAATTTTGACTTTGACACCTGATCTTTAGATTCCTCAATCTTTTCTATAGAGTTTTTTTCATAAGGTACTTTCTTATCTTCATTTAAAGGTTGAGGATTTCTACCATGATTGTTTGAAAAATCAAATGTTTCGTTTTTAGATGAATTTTCCTGAGGTTTTTCTTGTAGAGGTTCAAATATTTTATTAGGCTCGCCTAAAATTGTGTTCTTTATAACATCTGTTACAGTAGGTTTTTTCTCATAAGATTTAATCGCAGTATAGCGATTTCGTTTCTGAAGCTCTTGGGATTTGTCTATTTCAGATTTCATGTATGATGTGAAACCTTCAAGGACATCGTGAGGTAATTTATTTTTTGAGACTAATTTTCAATTACTTTCAGGGACTCGCCTTGTTTTTTTTGAGCCACCTGCTGCATTAGCATCTGTATCTGAAGCACCTGCACCCATTTGATATATGTTTATAATAACTGACTATATTTCATTTTTAGATGATGATGATGATGTTAAGATAAGATTTATTTTGGAATATAAAGATATAATTTAGGAAATGCATTAAGTATTCAGAATAAATATTCTTGAATTTTTTAATTGGAAAATGTGGTTATAGAAGTGAATTATGGAGGATTTATAGTTGCATGAGTTTATTATTATTAGGAGATACTAAAAATTTTATATTAAGAAAATGTTTAGCCTTAGTTCTTTCTTTGATAAAAATGTATTGATATTACAGTTTATAAATAATAATTACAAGAATAAATGATAAAATTTAATTATAAGTTTATCTTATAATAATAAAGTTTTTATTTCTGATTAAGTTATTAAATTTTATATATAAACTTTTTATTATACACCTAATTATCTAAAAGGATTTTTTTCTTATTAATACATGGACTTATTCCTTTAGCCCAAATTAGTATAAGTATTAGCCATTATCTTTCTATTCTCATTTCTTACTATAAAAAACTATTTCAGGACAAATTTTACAATCTAAATATAACTGATATTATATATAATAAACCAACCAAAACTAATTTAAATTACTTTCCCAATATTGGCTAATTATTTTTAAGAAGTGTTTGTAATTTTTGATTTAATACCTGGTTCAAATGATAAAGTTCTTGAGACTTCTCTTCAAAATCTATAGATGTCGATAACAAAAGGTTATAGTTTTCATGCATTTTCGACAACTCACTCGTTAGTCCTTCAACTTTTTCATGTAATTCCCTATTAATAATATTCAAATGCTGATTTTCCTCTATCAAATTATTAGCCCTTGCTTCACGTATATAAACTTTCTCCATTTTCCCTTTAATATCGCTTTCCCTCTCTTGAGCTTCTTTAAACTTACCCAAAAGATTACGATTAAGATTCTGTAACCTTTGCATTGCTTTACGTTCTTCACCCATTTTTTTCTCATATTCGACAATTTTTCTTTCAAGTTCTTTTTCTCTTCTTTTCAAATTAGCTGCAAATACTGTCTGAATAACTGGTGGGTCTCTCATAATTTCTCTCATAGGTGAAGCTGCTCTTTGAGGTCTTTTTTCTAACTGAGAAATATAATTATCTTTTTCCTTTATAGTATTTTCAAGACTTTTAATCTGATCAATATAGTTTTCTATTCTGTTTTCTAAATACGAAACCTGTTGTTGATAAAGGGATTCTCTATCTGTTTTCATTCTATTAGATGATGGCGGACTTGGTGTTCTATAAGGAAGGTCATATTGTTTAATTGTCTCTTCTTCAGTTAGCACTGGGGTTCCAAGGAGCTCTTGGAGCTGTTTTTCTATAAGTTCATTTTCTCTTTCAAGCTGGGCAAGGTAGTTACCAGTTTCCCATAGCACAGAAGTGGACTTTTGAAAAGCTTCCATTATTAGACTATTAGCTAAATTTGAATGTTGAGACTTGGTCGTTTAATGAATCTTGACAGGTTGCATAGGATATAAAATATTCTTCAAAAATATCTGTGGCAAATTCTAAGATCTCACTGTTCTCATGAGAACACAGAGTTTCTATTGACTGCACGTATTCTCTTTCTTCGAATTCGTCTGTTATTTGGTTGTTTATGGTGTGGCTACGTTCGCTATTTATTTTTCCTGAAAAAAACATTTGCAGTAGTATATGAAGTGAGCAATTTATAATTTGAACATCTTCTTCTGGGTCTAAGCATTCATTAAGCCTTTCCATAAGTCCTGCTTGATTAAGTCTAACCCAAGTCTCAAATGTGAACATCTGGCTAAGGTTATAAAAAAAATAAACACATTCTTTCTTAGCCGCTTTATCCTCATTACTAATACTATTGACAAATTCATCCTTAACCCAACTCAGAACATGATTCTTATCATCTGAGCTTAAAAGTATATTATTCAAGCACTGAAAAGCAAGTTTCTTGCATTGTCCCGTGCTATATGTATGAGCAACCAATCTTTCTAATAATTCTTCCTGATTAAAATACTCAGCTTCTGTATTAGAATAATAACTAATATTTGAAATTATTTTCAAAGCCAAAGATTGATTTGCATGAGTTATCAAATACTGAAGAATCGACCTTGAATTTATACAAACTTGTGACTCAATTGATATATTCAAAAGAGCCTTAAGTACATCCGTAACAATCCCAGGGTCAGTTATTTCTATAATCCTTTCAATCCACTTTAAAATATCCTCAAAATCAGTCTGCGTCAAACTTTTACAATTATACGTTATTGCTAGTATATAAAAAGATAATGACATATAAAGATCAGCATGAACTTCTTTACATTCACTTAGCAAACTGTTAATTTTCTCAAATACAGCTTCGTTTTTCGTTAAATGGAAAAACTCTACTGAATCTACTGTTATATTAGCAATACCTTTAATAGCCAATGCACTTATTATTAAAGAATTTGCAGTAATAACATTAAGAAATGCATTTATAGCCCCATAATGAACCATAGATGTTACATAATAATGATCTGCTGCTGTTAAATTAGTCATACATATTGTTGCAGGGAGCAAAATACTTGCTTTATTACTACTCATGAATTTTACAAATAATTGGACAAAGCCCATTCTGAAAAAAATTTCTGAGTTCATTTCATTGTCATATCCAAGAATGTCTTGAAGTGTAATCAAACATTCTATTAATGGTATATCATCACGTATTTCTATTAATATTTTACAAAGGATGCCAAGTTTTTCTATAGGAGGAGTAGCTTCATTAGCTAGTTCTGGATAGAGTTGTATTAAAGATATTGGGATTTTATCTGTACATATCACCCCTTTGAAGTTTTGAGTGAAGATTGGGGATAGTTTTGTTGGACCTAATAAAGCTCTTCGTTTTGCAGTTTGATCGGCTCTGTGGGACTTCCTTAGTTCCACAGCGAATTTTTCAGCAGTGGATTTGTAGGAGTCCACTGTGAAGTGTTTTTGGAAATTAGTAACCCGGTCTTTTAATCGATTTGCATCAAGATCTTCGTTCGGCGGGAAATAAGCTTCAGACATAATTATTAGATTTTTAAGTTTGATTAGATATATTTGTTATTAGTTTTTTTTTGGGGAGAATTATGTTTGTAGTTATAAAAAATGTTTTAGTGTATATATTTAAGACTTTGAAAGAATAGTTTGAGGGGTGAAAAATAATATGATTATTCATAGAGAAATTTTTATTAATAAAGTTGATACTTTTTTTGGGTAGAGTTCTGATATGATTTTTGTTTAGTGTATGTAATTATTTCCTAAAATAGATTTTATAATAAAGATTTACTTGATGATTATGATAATATAGGGAAAATACACAGGAATATTATTGGATATAGTGTTTATTTTCGAATAGAGTTCGTTATCAGTACATAAATAAAATTTTTATCGAATTTCTGAAGATTTTTGTGTTGAAATCAAATAAAAAGTTTAGTTAAAAGTTTTAGGTTACTTATAATAAATGGATACTAAGACCTTAAACCTTCATATCACCAACTTTGTCCGGCCTTTTACTATATCTCAAGCTAGAAGCCTTTTAGAGGAAACCTGTAGGATACAGTTTTTCTGGATGGATTCTATAAAATCGCAGTGTTTTGTCACTGTATCTACAGCAGAAGAGGCTGAAGCGACATTTAAGGCACTTCAAGATAGGGTTTGGCCCATAGAAACCGGCAAGGCATTAAAGGTTGCTTTCGTTCCTAATTCGGAACTTCCGAAACAAGGTGACTTTTCAAGGTAGATAACTATACCAAGCCACGACTCGATAGCATATTCAAGAAAACCAAGGCATTACCTCATATTTACTTTATGCCCAAACAACGTAATAAGCATATCACAAGAAGCAGGTCACGCGAATGAGAAGTAGTATTAGTTTATAAATGGGGTTAAACCTTTTATTAGAATGTCCTATAATATATATTTTTTTTAAAAAAAAGCTTATAATTGAACATATCATTAAAAATAGCCTTAATAACTAATCTAATCACTATTAGCGTCCTTAATTAATAAGCTTTTGATATATTCATATGCCCCCCAACTAACAGCAGCTCCAGGAAGCACATACATCATTCTATGAAACATCCCGCTATACAAGCTTTTAAAGCCTTCTTCTTTGATAATAAGTTTTACTGTCCCTTTCATTGTACAATATCTAGGCTTGCCACAAAGATTCTCTCCTGAGCTACGACAAATTGGTTTTTTGCAGCCTGTAATTTTCATAATCGCTTCTAAATCTTTGCTTCTTAAAATTTTGCATTCTTCAGTTTGTGTTTGTAGTCGAGTTTTTATAACATCCATTGGAGTTGTTATACCTGAAGCTATAGCTCCAGAAATCCCTGCACAAGCAAATACTCCAGTAATATGGGACTTCCCATCACCAAACAAGTGGATTTTCATGTTTTCATATAAAGTCATAAATAAAGCTGCTTGAGGGATGTTCATAATTAAAGTTATTGGCAAGCTTCTATAAAGACTTATTAAACCTTCAGTTTCTGCAATTTTCTTTAATAATTGTAATGGACTAGATTGACGGTTTAATTGAATTCTTTGTTTTACAACTACTTAGAAAATACCATCCATTGGAGTCATTATGCAATCGTGACACAGAGTAGCTACGATACCTGTTATTGATGTTGATAAAAAATAATAATTGCTGTTTGACTCAATTTTCAAAGTCTTTTTTGAGAATTCATATACAGAGAAATAAGCAGCATGAGCAGGGACACAACCGTAAAATACACTAGAAACTCCTTTCCAAAGAGAGAAAAACCCAACTTTGTTAACAAAAGCAGCTGAACCTCTAAATGTAGTCAATTTTGTTGTTTCAGCTTGAGCATATGTTCTAAGTGTGTCGAAAGGAAACGCAATAGAGTGCTCTATAAGACCTGCACAAGATCCTGCTATCATATGCTTGTAAAACGGTAAGCTCTCTATATTGTCTTCCCAGTCGAGGAGCTTTTCTTCCATTATAGGCTATTTATATGATTATCATGACTAATAGTTTGAATTATTTCCCAACACAAAACTAAAACTCTTTTATTATTTTTTGTGTTTTGCGCATATACCTTCTTAAATAATCAAATATTTGCTTATCTTATTTTTGTGAACTTTAAAATTTTATATAAAAGCTAGTATCCTCATATAACTTCTATTGAACTTACTAGTAATCTTCCTAAACTTATAATATCTATTCTATAAGACTTGTTTTTCTTTCTAACCATGCCAAAGTTAGTGCGTCACCTTGTTCTTCCAACATAGGTTTAAAAGTATTGCGGATTTTCTCATGATACTTGTTAATAAAAGCTTTATCCGAATCAACTAACAAGTCATTTTTAATCAGATTAATCTCATAAGGGACCATAGTGACATTTTCAAAACAATACGACCCTTTGATTTCTGCATGATTTTGAACAAACATCACATTTTCTATACGAATACCAAAATTCCCAGCCTCATAATACCCTGGTTCATTTGTCACATTCATACCAACAACCAATTCTGCTTTTCTTCCCCTACTAATCCCTTGAGGTCCTTCATGAACATTAAGATAATACCCAACTCCATGTCCAGTACCATGATTATATTCTAAACCAACTTCCCAAAGTCTTCTTCTTGCCATAATATCAAGTTCAGCTCCAGAAATACTCCAAGAATTAGGCCAAATCATTCTTTCTAAATCAAAATTCCCTAATAATACTCTTGTATAGCATTCTTTTTCCCAATCAGTAGGTGTTCCAAAATGCACAGTTCTTGTTGTGTCAATAGTCCCATCCAAATAATGCCCACCAGAGTCTAATAAATAAACACTTTTATTAGTAATATTTGAAGCTGTATCTTTTTCAGGCTTATAATGTATAATAGCAGCATTAGCTCCAACTGAAGATATTGTTCCAAATGATAAACCCATATTTAACGTGACTTGCTTTCTGAAATTCGTCAACACATCAGCTGCTGTATATTCAGTCCACACATTACCAATTTTCAGTTCATTTTCAAGCCATGCGAAATATTTACATAAAGCTAAACCATCTCTTACATGGGAATCTCTGAACCCTTGGATTTCTCTTGGGTTTTTTATAGCTTTTAATTCGCTTATAATACTAGATTTATTTATTGGCTTAGATATTTTTTCATATAAAGCTGCACTACATTTACTTCCATCAACACGAACTTCATCAGTTAATGTTTGTATATAAGTAAATATTTCCCCATATTCATGGACTATAACTCCATTAGATTCAAGGTATTCTGATACATTAATTGTTTTGTTTTTACTTATAAAAAAATGAGGGATTATATTAGAATCAGTTTTTTCAAGGACTAAATAAGAAAAAAACACTGGGTTAAAATCAATGTCATTACCTCTAAGATTAAGAACCCAAGCAATTTCATCAAGAGCATTTGTCAGAAGGTATTTTTCTTTTAACTTCGACCCAACTTCATCAAGTTTTTCTTTCATTGTTTTCCCTGCATATTGATCTTCGTGTCTAAATATTGGATCAGGGCATAAAGGGGGACGGTCTTCCCAAATTTCATTTACTGGGTTGCAATCAAGTCCTTTAAACACAAAACCTTTTTTTTCAAAGTACTCTTTACGCATTCTTAGACCATCTGCAGTTATTATCATTGGGTCATAGGCTATAATGCTTCCTTCAGCCATGTTTTTTTCAACCCATTCAAAGTATTTCGGTACACCTTCAGTTAGCTTCATCATAGTCCATTCTGGATAAAGTTGCTTTTCAGCTGCAAGCCAATATCTTCCATCTGTCCATAAAAATGCCATATCGTCTGTGACCAGAATATGTCCACTTGACCCATGAAAACCTGAGAGAAATGGCATTCGCATATCGTGAGAAGCTAAATATTCATTGTTGTGAGGATCATTGTGAGGTAAAAAGAAAGCTTGTACTCCGAGCTCCCTGAGCTTGTGCCGTAGAAGACTTACAGGTGAAGACATTTATTAATGCCATATATTTGAAAGATTTTTTTATGTTAGAGACGTAAAAGGTTTAATAGGAAAATATACATGAAATATATGATTTTATGTGTAAGGATAAAAGTTTATATTAAGATTTTATGATTACTATAGAATAGATGTGAAAAATAAATAATGCAGCATAAATTATGGGAAAATATTTGTTAGTATTGATTAAGGTTATTATGATGAAAACTATTAGCTTGTGTTATTATGCTGAGGAGTTTTGTTATGTTTTAAAAAATTGTGAGATGAGGTTAGAATTGATACTTGGATTTACATTAATTTTATTATTATATGATGAATGATAGGATAAATACTTAATTTGGAATGGGTAAACTATGGAAATTAACAAAAAAATAATAGGATTTTAGGACAATTATGATGAAATATATATTAATTTAGTGTTTAATGAATATAAAAATCCAAAAAAAAGTACTATTTTTTTGTGGTTTTATAAAAATAATATACAATGTTTTAAAGACATCTAATATCTCCTCTAAAGCCACTTAGTATGAATTATAAACAAAAGAGCAACTTTAATTTTATACCATTTATTTTATTAAGATATTTTAATCCTATAGAACAGAATTTTGGTATTTTCTTATGTATTTCTATTTAATGAAATCATGATATCTTTAGTGAAATCTTATTTAAGACCTATCATTTGTATTTTGTTAGTGTTAATAATAGTTCTTAGCCTTTGTTCCAATTCTTTTTTAGATGAAAATTCTACTTTTCAGTGAAATTGAATTGATTTTGTATTAACATCTCAATTTCTTATTAAGTAAATGTTAATTGAATATGATTATTATTATAACAACAATGAATTGTAAATATAGTAATTCAAAACTAGATATTATTATGTTTATAATCTATTAAATATGATGGTATAAATTTCAAATCAAAATGATTATCTTTATTTGAAATAAAATTTTAGTACAATTTTTTCTCCTACTTCAAAGGCTATGTTATATAAATTAATTGAAAATTAGTTATATTAGCATTCAGAATGATAAACTATGACAATTTTTGTTGAATAAATCAGAAACTTTATAAGAACATAGAAAAACATATATTTTATGTTTAATAACAATGATGGTATTAAATTATTATTTTCGTTGATTATGAATGCTAGTCATAATTTTATTAATTTAAAGTAAAATATTATAGTTAATAGTACATTTAAAAATGAAATCTTTAATGGCTAATTTTTACAAAAGTATTATCTTCAAGTTTATATAAATATTTACCAATCAAAGAATCACTAATTTATTTTATTATTTAATTCAAAACTAAATATCTTGTTCTTAATTCTTAAAATTAAACCAATTCACAATTTTCTGTAAAAAAATTTTTGCTGAACTAATAAATTCTAATATTTTTAATCACAACATATAAAATACATAAACCTTAAAACAAATCCAAATCATTATGTAATCATTAATATCTTGTTATTCAAATAAAAAAAATCCTCATAAACTATAAACTTAATCATTATCAACTAATAATTCTATTATTTCCATAAAACTTCTACATACTAAACATATTTCAAAAACCTTAAATATATACCAAAATTGGCATAATCATAAAGCCTTTAAATTTATTTCCAACAATCCCCATTTTAAGTTTCAATCCACAACTTAATTTCCCATCATCAGCATAATTTATCATCATAAAATTTTAAGTACTATAAATATTATGTGAAAGCCCAGTTTCCACACGAGAACATGTATCTTCAAGTAATCTAATCAATGTTTCTTCAGTAAATTCCCTCTCTTTCTTCTCTCTACTCAACTCCTGCCTTATCCGATTATCCATTTCCTCAACCAAAGTTATATAAACCTTATGTGAATCCTCTCTAGACTTAGCCTGTATTTCAACAAGTTCATACATTCTACTCATTTCCTCTTTAATCTTCTTTAAAATTCTATCATAAGCATTCTCCCTATTATTACATTCAGTCTCTACAGCTTCTTGAAGTAAAGTTATTTCACTAGTAAATTCTTCAATACGTTTTTCCTCATTTTCCTCTCTATTACTTTTCTCTTTCCCAAATTCGATTTTCACTTCGAAAATTTTTTCCTCAACAATTTTAGCAACTTTAGCTGAAGATTCTTTCCCGGCTTGTTTTTCTAAATTCATATCGATTGTCAGATTGTTTTCTAGTAATTTGACCTCTTTGCTTTTACGTTCATCGAGGATTTCTCGAGCTTCTCGCTCTTTGACCATTTGTTCTTGAAGTTTGACTAGGGATTCTTTAAAGTTCTAATTGGATTTTACAGTGTATTTGGTTTCTTCTGATGTTTTGGTTTTTAGAACTTTTTCTTCTAAGGAGTTGATTTTGTACATGTTCATGTCTTTGCGTGAGTCTTTTTCGTGTTCCATACCAACTTGTAGGTTTACAAGTTTTTCTGTAAGTTTTTTTATCTTGAGAAGGCCTGGGGTAGCAAAATCTCTTTCCATTTTTTGAATATTAGAAAAAGGATTTTTTTTAGCAGAGACTTTGCAATAGGAGGAGGTTTTAATAGAAAGGTTTATTTTTAAGCAGTTTTTGTTGATTTGAAAGGATTTGGTTTTTGGTTGAGATTATAGTTTTAGGTTATTTGATAAGTGAAATTGTGTTGAAATAGGGATTTCTTGTTTTTATTATATAAAAAACACTTAATAAAAATATAAGATATTTGTATTTATCCATAAGATCTTAATATATTTTANCCCATTAAATTTTCATACCCTCACATAAAAAACACTTAATAAAAATATAAGATATTTGTATTTATCCATAAGATCTTAATATATTTTACTTCGTAAAAATAAACTACTGACCAGGATTTTGGGCCCTTAAAGTTTTATCCCTTCTCTGTATATTCTCAAGTCTATCCTTTTCTATCTGTGCCTGGTTTTCATTATCTTGTTTCAGCTGCTGTAAGTCTTCTCTATATATAGAATCTGAAGGTAAATGGTCTAAGCTCACAACCCAATTTTCTTCTGGTTTCATATCAATACTCCAATAAACCCTATCTCCAAACTTTAAATATTCTAACCAAGATCCAAAACCTTCACATATATCTTTCTGTGTATCACCATCCTCATTAACCATACAGATTTTCACATTAAAAAAATCACTCGGGATCTGTTTTTTCGCTCCCAAAAACCCAGCAAGTTTTCCTTTAATCGAATTCAAAACCCCCGGATCTTCTTCAAAAGTAAATATCGCGACAATTTTATTCTTCACATCAGTCACTCTAAAAGTCCCATGAAAATTCACATTCCTCTGTCCTAAAACCAAACCTGAAATTTTCATATTTGGTGCAGTATATTCAACAATATCCCCATTATTAAATCTAATCATATGTTTTCCTTGTTTTCCAGCTTTAATTGTATTAGGTCCTGCTAATCCTGCGATAATCTGACCATGTCCATGAAAAACATAAAGATCATTAGGTCCGGTCATATACCAATGAGTAATAGGTGGATGATGACAAGTTTGTTCAAGCCAGATTTTTGTCCCATCGCTAAGTTCTGCAGTATGTGTTTCACCTAATATAGGGTTTAATGGGGGTTTATTTTTGAATTCTGTAGGGTTTATATGAAGACCGCTTATAATAAACGAGCATATAAGCTGAAGTCTTATTATTGGATCTGGTTCTATAGCCGCTTGAGTCAGAAATCGACAGTAGGAAAAATCCCGACTTGCAGCTTGAAGATAGGTCATTGGGTAAGAAATACAGGCTGGACGAGAAATTCTCATAATGTCATTAAACTTACCTTCTAGGATTTTACGACCCATAGATTTGAGGATTTCACCTACTACAGACTTAGATTTTTCATCTTCGATTAGATTTAGCCCTCCTTGTGGATGAGCTTCAGGCCATCTGCATGGAGAGACCATTTATTATAGGGAATTAACAAAAACCTCAGAAAATAGAGATTGGTTAAAGGGCAAAGGTTTTTATGATAAAGTTTAGGTTTTGAATTGAAATGATGATGAGGGTTGGGTTGATGAAAATGATTGGGAGGATGAGAATTTGCTTTGGGAAAATTCTGGCTGGGGAGTGATTTTGAGAAGGTTGGATTAGATATGAGGTTGTGTTTCGGAGGATGAGGTTTAGAGAAAGTTGGGGATATTTTTGGATAAGATTAGTGAAGTTGCTAATAAGATTTTATTGGAGAGTTTTTACATTTTACTAGTTTGAGATAATAATTAGCATGAGCAATTAGTATATTTGTTTTAGTTGTTTAATTATATTAGTTTTTATATGACTTTGTGATTGAATATATGTGATTTTTTACGTTTTATCATTCTCTATATTTTTTTTATTAATAAAACTTTATTTTTAATACTCATATGAAATAAATTTGATAAATATCTTATTCTTTACACAATAAAGTACATCTAATCTCCTTTTGTTTACTTAACAGTAATTTGCCTTCAATTAAACATTAAAATTACTAGGTATAAACTCAGTTATTAGTATTTTAAACACACTTTTTACATTTCTTTCATTCAAAACACACTTAAAAAGCCTTTATTTTCTCAAGCTTTAGTGATATTTTTGAAAAATTATCTAAAACTTTATAACGATTATACTATAAACATGAACTCAATTCCTCGAGAAGCCTACTCTTACTGGCCATCAACTGAAAGCTGTCTAATCGAGACAAAATACCTAGTAGAACGTCTTGTTTTCAGTAGACAAAACTACAAAGACTGGGAACTTTCTGCTTTAAGTCAATTAGAGAAGATTATAAAAGACAAACCGTTTGCAGAAACTTTTGATACTTCTGAGAAACTTAGATTTTTATATGGAACTGGGTGGAATCTTAACCTAACTGTCAAAGTTATAGAAGCCCATGTTCAATGGAAGCAAGATTGGCCGTCATATAAATTAGTATACCCATTAATAACAAGCATTCTCAACAGTGGAGGTATATATATACATGGTAGAGATCACAAATATCGTCCTATCATAATCGTAACACCAAAACTTCTTCTAGAATTCCCTCAACATCTTCTTATGGCTACTGCTTATTTCCTCCTAGAATACATCAAAGATCATATGTTTCTTCAAGGTCAAATCGAAAACCTCATCCTCTTAATCGACCTTAAAAACTTCGAAATCAAAGACTTTATCAGCAAATTCATCACAGACCTACAAACTCATTATCCATGTAGACTGGCAAATGCATTTCTTCTCAATACAAACAAATCCATCCAAGGATTCCTAAAATACTTCTCATCAAATACTATACAAAAACTAACAATTGTAAAAAAACAATCAATTTTAATGAAAACTTGTAATCCTACACAAATTGAAGAAAAATATGGAGGTTCTGCTGAAAACCTTAGATCTTTTTGGCCTCCAGCTTTCCCATCTTCTAATTATAAAGCTGAATCAGATCCAGTTGAAGGTTTTTTATCTAACTATTCTAGTTATGATGAGTATTTTTTACAACAGCCTAAAATCTTCACGGATTTAAGCAGTTTGAAAATTTCACAGTTTGAAGATAAAGAGTCGTTTATATCGTATTCGGAATTTAAAGATGAAATGTGGCAGAAACTTGATGTGATTTCAGGGTCGTTCTCATTTTTACATACTGATATTTGTGGAAAAGTTCAAGATACTGAGCAAGAGGGACAATTGAAAGTTTCAAGGCTAAGAGGAAAGTCTGAAGATATTACTCGTACATCATCTAATGTAGCTAAGAAAATGTCGATTGAGCATGAATTAATGGAATCGAATTGTTGCATAGAAAACACGTGCTCGGTCTTTTAATATAAAATAAATAAATGCCAAGTCCTTTATGGGAACTGGCAAATAATATACATTTAACCAAAGATATTATAAATTCTGAAAATACTAACTTAAAATATGTACCAAGTAATTAATTGTAAAAGAAATTAAATAGGTGTTAATAACTATTTATAGATTAAACTAATAACAACGTTATTAAAAATTATATTGAAGTAGTTTATAGTGTAAGAAAACTAATAATAATATTTAAAATTGACCAACATTTAATTGATAATAAAAATATATTACCTAGCTACACTTATTACTCTTGCTGATGGTTTTGAAGAACGCGANAAAAAATAGAATATAAAAAACATGATAATAAAAATATATTACCTAGCTACACTTATTACTCTTGCTGATGGTTTTGAAGAACGCGACCTTATTTTTTTTCTTGTTTGAGATTTTTTTATTTCTTCATTAGCTTTTCGTGGATTTTTAATCATATTGATTTCTTCTATCATATTTCTAATTTTGCTTCTACATATGTCTATAGAACTTAAAGCACTATCTCTATGAATTTCTGCATCTTTTTTATAATAACCTATTGTTTCAATTTCACTGATAAGCTTGGATCGTTTCATGCCGAAATCTTCTTTCATTTGCTTTTCTGTATAAAAATTACTTTTTTTTTCAAGTTTTATTGCTTCTACTGCAGCTAAAGATATAGCTTCTTGAAGATCTTTGATATTTTTTTCTCCAATGTAACAGACTTCGGCTATTTCTTTTACAGTATTTTCTAGTGTTTTACTATAATTTTGGTTTTTAGTTTTCGCTTCTATAAACTCTTCTTTAACTAGTCTATATTTTTCCTTCTCTTCCTCAATTGTACTACGGAGTTTAGCAGTTTGTTTCGATATTTTTTCTTGAACATCAGATTTTTCCCTAATTTTATCTTCAATTTTTTCTTTAATAACTTCAATCTCAAAGTCATACATATTCAATTTTTCATTCTCAACTCTTAATCTTGGTGAAAGTAACGTCTTATAATTTGAATTATTTCTTGCTAAATTATCTTTAATCTCTTTAATATACTTCAAATTAATAGGATTCATATTCAAATCAACAATCAATAAATTTCCTTTATACCTCGTAACTTCTGCTAACATCCTCCCAGTTTCATCTTTCATAGAATTCTCAATAAAAAAAAGTTTTTCTATAGTAGAATTTTTCCTCAACGCCTGGGCTATAGCAATTCCTCCTTTGTTTTTAATAAAATTATACCCCAAATCCAAAGACAAAAGCTTTTTATTCTTAGAAAGCATATCAGCTATAAAAACAGTCCCTATATCAGTTATAGAATTTTTACATAGTCTAATTTTTTCCAAACTTACATTTTTAGATAATCCTTCACATAATTTGCTAATATTCTCATCTTTAAGACTACAATTGTTTAATGAAAGATAATTCAAAGTCCCATTAACATGTAAACATTTACCTATTGACCCTCCTGTTGATATTCCAATATCATTATTATCAAATTTCAAACTTATAACACAAGCATTATTTTCCAAACTTTCAAAGATTTTAAATGCACCTAGACTAGTTATATCACATGATGATAAGTCAATTTTAACTAAAGGAGATGTTTTTACTAATCGACTTGCTAGAAGTTTAGCAAAAATTTCACTACCTTTATTACCGATTTTATTCCCTGATAAGTTTAATTCTTTTAGATTTGTTGTGATAAGAGAACTGCAAAAGTCATCTAGACTGTGATATGAAAAACCATTGTTGCTTATGTCTAAAGAAACTAAGGTTTTATTATGAGCTAAACCTTGGATTATATGCTCAAAACCTTCTTTGCCAATACTGGTATCGCTAATGTTTAAATGTGTGAGGACTTTATTGTATCGTAAATAGTTACTTATTGAGTCCGCACCTAGGATTCCAAGACGGTTTCTGTGTAAACCTTCTAATGAAGCTATGCTGATTGAAACTATAGACTCATTGTCACGAAGGATATCAAAAAATTGTGAACTTCCTTCAATTCCTATATCGTTACTGCTTATATCGACTGAAACTATTGATGTGTTTTTTTTAAGCACTCTAGCCAGGTAATACAAACCTTGCTCGCCTATACTGTTTTTGCTTAGGTTTAATCGACAGAAATATGAATTTTTTAAAAGAATACGCGAAATAACTTTAATGCTTTCGATTCCTAGGCCATTTTCATTTAGACCCATTGATCGGTCTGCGAAAGATTTCCCACAAAAATTTAGAAACCGTAATTCTTGATCTTTGTTATATAAGATATCAAGATCTTTGCATTTTGCTTGGTATATTTTTTTTGCATCTTCGGTATTAAGACCTGGAATTTCGTTAACTGGGCTTTGTAAGAGATTGCTTCGAGAAGATAGCCACAGAGATCCTGATGTTGTGGGCCGTGGTGTAGAAGTTGATAATTCGATACTTAAATAAGGTTTTAATCGCTGAGTAGACACAGAAACTTGGGTGATTTTCTGTCTAGTCTGACTTAAAAAGGGTCTAGACCTATTTGTAAACCCTTTCGCACTCCACGATTTCCGCATTTTGTTGATTATTTCTATTTATCCTTCTCAATTTTTTTTCAATCACTGACAAAAACTACCAAATAAATTTCTCTTAACTTCACCGCCGCTAACTCACATCATTCTATCTTATCATCGAAAATAAACTAACGAATTTACTTTATCTCATACTCCACAAATCTATTAAAATCCCATACTCTTCCTAAGTGAGACCTGTATTTTCGGATAATTAATCATAACTACTGGGAAAACTTTTTGGGGTACATCATTAAAAGCCATCCCCAAATCTACACCATTTTTAGCAAACGAAAGTATACCTTTTGTGTTTTTATACTCCAACCTAACCCTAACAACATCTCCATTTCCAATTCTTTCCCCATATTCTTCATTGATTTTATTACCAATTTTTCTACATCCAATACACATAAATCCCCAAAATTCTCCATCTAAAGGGTTTCCATCAAATCCAAAAGTTTTAGTCGCTACACCAATACACACTTCTTCTTCTTCATCATATTGAATCATAAAATCCATTTTTATATCCCATTCTTGAACTCCTGTATTTAGTTCCACATTACCAAATATTGAATCATAGCTAATTTCACTATCATCTTTTTTTCTAATAGTAAGTAAGTCATCTAATAATTCAATGTTTGGAGATTTAGCTTTTATATCCCAAGTAAAGCTTTGCTTTGTTATCCCGATAAGTTTTGTATGAGATTTCATTTTCAGGGAAAAAGGTGAGTCAAAAGAATTGATGTGTATAAGCTTACCCCTGGTATGAATAAGGCATATTTGTACTGTTGGAGGAAGAGAGAGGGTTTTATGGATTAAGGTAAAGAGTTCAGAGAAATTTTTGCAGATCTCCCAGTCGAAACTTAAGGTTTTACGGTCAAGAGCAAAGATTTTTATTGTTAAGTGGATTGATGATTGTAGTGAAGATGGGCTTAAGTAGCCTATTCCACCCCAGGCCAATTGAACGACTGCTTTTGATAAGCTTTGCTCTAGTACTTTGCCATAACCCCATGAAGTGTAAACCCATTTCTCATCAGATATCATATTATAGTTATATTAATTTTATTGAATATGATTCTTGGGAATTAATAGATTTTATAATATTTGAAGATTTTGTAGTAGGTGATAAGGATATTGTTTGTATAAGTTTGGGTTTATTAGTTTTGAAGGATTTTTTTTTTATTGGAAATTACTATTGATATTAGTTGGTGGATTAGGATTTATATAAACTTTTTGATTTAAAATAGAGGTTTTATAGTAGAAATCTTTGGTATTAGGAAAAAGTATTTTGAGATTTAATAGGTGTATATTTTTGGAGTGGTTATGTTAAATTATTATTTTTGGGTGGTAATAAATAATTTAAAGTTTTCAGCGATAAAATTAAGATAAGGAAATATATTGATTACTTAAGTTCAGCTTTGCATAGAAGTTTATAGAACTTGTTGGTTATTATAAATTTTGTATAGATAATATCTCAATAATTATTCTCTGTTAATTTATTAAACATTTTATATTCATATGTAATTACAGCTGTAGATATATTTTAGAAACTAGTTATGAATATTATATTTATATCATTTAAATAATCGAATTAATAGTAAATATCTTCATTAGATGTATGCTTGTTTTGGGCTTAAGAAACTTATTACAAGCATTGGGTTTATTAAGACTAACCATAAATTCAAAGATTTCTTAGTTTATTTATTAAGATTTAGGAAGTTTTGGTAAGGTGGGCTTGCTGAGATTAAGATTTGGTTTTTGCATTTTTAGTTGTGTTTCTGTTAGAGGATGCTGAAATTGTATATTTTATGTTGTTGATATGGATATATAAGCAATTGCAATCAAGTTTTATTATGATTTGAAGAGTGTTGTGCTAGTTGAAACTATTGAGGAATTTTTGTTTAAAAAATTATAGTAAAAGTTTGGTTGCTAGTAATTTATAACTCTTACCATCCTAAAATTACAACATCAAAAAAAAAAAATAACAAACCCATTCCATAAAGTTAGCATTAATTTCTCAATCTACCCTCAAAGTTATATTCTAAGCATATCTCCATAAATATCATTTTCAGATTTTATCAAATGAAAGTTTCAATATCAACTCTATAAAAAATATATTTCAAATGAATTGTGGAATAACTGGACTATTTTGTTGTATTCGGCCTACCGCAAGCGCAACTTTCCAACATACAAAGCTTGAATATAGTGGAGGTAAAGGCTATATGGATGTTTTCTGTCAAGTAGATGGCACAGTAATATTAGACAATGATTACTTATGTTTAAACAAGCCACCACAATTAAACATAAGTAGCAAGTAAGTATTATATAGATATTTCATAGCAAGAGAACCTGGAAACATGTCAGGAGTAGCTCGAGTAACTTTTCCAAATGAAAGTGGAACTTATAACATCTCGTATATGCGAACAGGAAATCATAGTATCCAAGTACTTGGAGAACTTAAAATTAATGTCCCCCCATATCAATGTGAGTCAACTGGGATTACATTTGATACTGAAGGATATTCTCCTAGGTTTAGAGGTTCACATACTAAGCGGCATTCTTTAGCTTCTGTTCAAGATTCAACAAAATATTTGACCAATGATAATGAAGTAATCCCTTCAGTAAACTATGACAGTTTAAATGATAGAGTATAGGTTAAATAATTAATAACTAATAACTAATTGTCAGGTTTAGACTTAGGATATATGTTGTTTTTTAAAAAAAATGCATTTTAGATGATGGCTTTAATAGGAGTAAAGGATTTTTATGGTTTTGTTGGTTTTTATTATATTTTTAGGTTTTTTAAGATTATGATAAGTTGTGAAATGCTATGATTTGATTTGAATGTTTGTAATTTTGAATATATATGCTATGTAGTTTAGGATTAAGTGATATAAAAAGATGTTTTTTGTTATGATTAAATTTTAAAGATTTAAGCATATTTGGTTAGACTTTTATATGATACAGCATAAAGAGTTTCTTATATGATCCTTTGTGTATTTATGAAGTAATATTAGTATTATATAAGTTATTTTGTATCATGACATAGGATGACTAAAGGTTTAACTTAAGATACTCTGTAGTGTATTTTTATATATCTTCAAAGAATATATACATACCTTAATCCCGAAATCTAAAATTTTGATAGGTTTTAATATCTAATCGATTCCAACTGATACAAAACCTTGCTTATTTCTGAAATCGATTTTTTCATATTCTTTTGTTCTTATTATTAAAATTATGTTAATATTCTCAACGTTTCAAAGTTTTTAGCAACAGCTAGCCAAGCACTATGCAAGAAGAGGAAAATCTAATGATTATAAATGGAAGGTCCAAGAAGAGATATACTGAAAGGCCTTCAGTTAATTCAAGAGCTTGCAATTCATTTGCGAGTATCTAAAGAATGCTTAGCAACCTCAAATTTTTACTTCCAAATGGTAATAATTAACCTTAGTATACATCATTATGCCTTAGGAAGTTTAAGCCTCTACATTTGGCAGGTGCCTGTGTGTTTGCCGCATGCAAAGTATTAGAGCAGCCCAAACATTTAGAGTATGTCTGCCGAGGGCTTTACATTTTACACNTTTAGAGTATGTCTGCCGAGGGCTTTACATTTTACACATGACAAGAAAGATCCAAGCCTTTCCCGATCTTCAAGTGCCTCCTATTTCCCATGGAATGCTGGAAAAGCTCAAAGATCTGATACGCTTGAATGAATTTCTTTTGTTAGACGAGCTTGGGTTTAATGTTAAAGTCAAGCTTCCATATAAACATATAGCGAAGTATATGGACAAGCTAGGACTACAGCCAGCTTCGAAAAATAATTTTCTTAGAATTTCGTACCGATTCGCTAACGATTTTTATAGAACTTCTGCACCTTTAGTAAAGTCACATATTGCTATAGCAGAAGCTTGCCTTTTTTTGGCTTCCAAGACTTTAAAAATTGAATTAGCCTTGCAGCCAGAACAAGAAACACTTCAGTTTTTAAATAGGCAGTAATGTATCCATAAAGACCTTATTTTATCTCAGTAATTCTTGCAGCATGCAAATAAATGCTTTGCAGAATGAAATAAGCTCTTTGAGTCATTATCAGGACAAACTTTAGGTCTTCTAAATCATTTTAGAATAAAAGCCAGCCATTGTTTTATCCAATCCCTTTTTACAAACCCCAAGGTCCCAAATCCTATCTTGGGTCCTCCCAAAACTTTTTATCTTAATCAAGAACTTTCACCTCACCCTAACACCTCTAAAAAACCTTCCAAAATTCCTATCTTATGAATCCTATATAAAACCATTCTTTAATAAATCCCATATACTAAAAAACAACACAGCAAGAACTTTTTTTCACAGCTACATCTCTACTTTCCGCTATTAATTTTTCTCTTTTTTCAATCTCTCTTAACTGTTTTTGTATTTCTTTTTCAATTTCCCTTTCTTTTCTCTTAAACTCTTCTTCAGTAGCATTTATTTCCTTCTCCTTTAAAAACAGTCTGATTTGTGAGACCTCACCAGAAATTTTACCTTGCCACACCCATATGCACCTTGACATCAATAGTTTATGCACCTACCTATTGATCTATAATAAAAGGTGCATTTTCTTTAGAGGTAGGTGAATAAAGTATTTAGGCCAATGTGCATTAACTGTTGAGGAGGTGCATGATCTGGTGAGGTCNTATTTAGGCCAATGTGCATTAACTGTTGAGGAGGTGCATGATCTGGTGAGGTCTCTGATTTGTTATATGCGTATCTTTATTATCAGGCTGTTTTTTTTTGTTATTGTTAGTCAAGAATTTTACTTTCTAGATTAGCATAGTTTTCATTAGGCATATCTTGTAAAAAATCAGCATCTAATATATTTATCTCAACTCGATATTTGATTTTAGATATAACTGTCATGCTTCTATTTGAGTTTTTTTAGATTTTGTTTAACTCTTTAGTTTTTTCTCTTGAGTGATATCCCCATATATAAACTAATAATTAAAGCTCTGCTAGCGAATTCTTCAGCAATAAAATGTGTTAAAACGAACTTATGGTATTTGAAATAGTTAAACCATGATTAAAGTCTTTATAAAATAAGAAAATTATATGTTTGTATGTATATATTTAAAATAAGAAATCAGGAAGGCATTTTTCAAAAATACTAATGATAATAATTTTTATCTACTCTGCTGACTTTCCTCGCTATATTAAAATATCAAGTTAATTAAAAGGAATATTATTTAAAAATTGCTGGTTATCAAAAAACTATATCAGTTGAGACATGTTTAGATAAATAATTAAGAGTATTTTTCTAAGAGATTAGGTATATAATTATGGGATAAAAAAGAGTAATTTTATCAAAGGCAAATAAATTGTAGACTGTAATTTGAATTGGGAAAATATTAGTATTAATTTTTATGTGACTTTCGGCCAACTTTCATATAAAAGCATCTACAAGAGATTCTTGGTATATCATGAAAAGCTCCCTCATTTCTTTAAAGGATCTTTTGGAGCACCTATTTTAGATTAGATTAGATTAATAAATCGTCCCCCGATTAGGGACCAAGTTCCTTTTTTGTAGTTCGCTTTCTTGTTGTGTAAATGCTTTCTATAAAGTTTTTGATTAAGCTGTCAATGTTTTTTGCTTTTTTTGGTAGTTTTTCTTTAATGATTTTTTCAAATTTTGTGCTGTAGAGCACTATTTCATGTAATTTTAAGACTTTAAGTTGATTTTCTGGAGCACCTATTTTAACTAAAGCTTTCCTGCAAGAATCTTCAAAAATGCGCTATTGAAAAACATATATTAAATTTCATGAATGGCAAATTTATTATATTGAAGTATTGCTTATCTTGTAAAACTAATTCAAGTTGTCATTACACCTTTTTCAAATAATTATATCTTTCCAATAGCATATTTCCTTTATATTTGGCATCAAGGGTTATGATTTTCAATACAATTTTACTATACTTGAAATCAGAATACAATATTAAACATAATAAAAAAATAGGCTGAAATAAAGTTTATGAGATAGTGTGTTTTATTAAATCTATTAAACTATATTAATTACTATACAGATAATGTTTTTATGTTTTTATTAACCCATGAATATTTGAAGAAAATATCCAAAAAGTCACTTATTAAACCATTTAAGCTATAAAAATTTATGAAAAATATAGTCGCTGTGATTTTTAAATAAAAAAGTTCCTGATTTATTAAGTTATAATACTTTATTTTGCATGTATATTCAATAACTTATTTATCAACTGTTTGTTTAAAAAAATATCAGAACTACAAAATAAATTATTTAAACTACGCTAATTTTATTTCATAAATAACTTATCAGAACTAAGAAATCAATAAAAAATTATTTTTAAATTTATAAAACTTGCTCATTTTTATTTTCCCCAAATTCATGATGAAGGAATTTTTCAAAAACATAGCTTGTTTTGATAGAATACTAAAAATTATTTACTCACTGTATTTAATATAAAATGATAATAAATCCTTTTATAATTTAAACTTCAAAATGTATTTTCTCATTTATAAACCACATGAAAAATTAAATCCTTAATAAAAGAATTTCATCAAGTAAAAACTTTGACTTCAAACTATTTACTAATTATATACATATATTTAAATCTATATATAATTTAAAAGCTTTTTAGTTTTAAGGCTATTAACTGAGATTTTATCTGAGAACTCATGTACAATTTTATAATATATATAATATATATAAGATTTATTATAATATTTGTTAGATATTATAATAATACTAACTTTTAAAAATTATTGTCAAATTTTTTAGCACTTGATATTCGTAAATGTTTAAGCTTTTTTTTTTATAAAAAGCATTTTGTTGATATCAGAGAATCTATAAACATTAGTTTTTCACGATAATTTCTATGCTAAACTCTTAAAAATTAATACATTCTCTTTGGTAGTTTACCCAATATTCTAGGTTTTTACGTTTTTATATAATCCATAAGATAATTTTAAAGGCTTAGGAATTTTTTTTTTGAAACTCTTTAATATTATCTTCTGATTTGAGTATTACATCATTGCTCACCGTAGGATTTTTAAATAATCATGAAATATTTTTTTTTGCGGCTATTATTGTAACCAAATTTCTNAAGGCACAAAGATTAACTAGGTAAAGATAAAAATCATATCTTTTGATAATAACCTTAAGGATTTAGCATTTGTGTTAGAGATGCAACAACAATATCTTTTTAGAACAAAAAAAATGCCACTAAAAAACTTCAACTAGAAACTATGGTCAGTATAAAAGATATGCTTATTTTAAGTATAAGATTATTTTTTTAGGTCGAATAGTATTAATTATTAAATATCTTTTCTAGTCCTCATCTTTTTTCAATTTCTTAAAACTATGAAATACTATACTGATTGTATTTTAATATGAGTTATTGATATTATAAGTAATTTTCTTATTCAATACTTTATTGAGGAAGTTTATAAGAAAGCCAAATATTTTAGTTATTTTTTTTTATCAAAATGCACGCAATACAACGATATTTTTCTTTAAAAATGAGTTTTAATCACTTTTTGATAAAAAAGATATAGATATTTTATCCAAGGATTTCTTTAAGGATTAGGAATATAAGTGCAATTTATATCTTTTCATTAGTAAATGAAGAATATGAAAGCTTCTTTACTTGGAGAAAAATAAAGATATTTTACCAAAAATAATTTTATGGCCAAGAAATAGAGAAGAAAAATAATGTATTAAATGTTTTGTTGATTTTTAAGATGAGTAAATATAATTTAAGTGTTAATATCATTTAAATATCATATGAATTTTTTTTATTTTTTATAGCACTACATATATTCAATATAAGATTTTAATGTATAAATCAAGATTTTTAGAGTCCCAAAGGTAAAAAAATAAGCTTTTAGTTATTAGAATGCTTTATATAATAAAATTTTAGAAAAAAAAAGTATATGATGAGTGCTTAATAGTTGAAAATTTAATACAAGAGTTTGATTAAAAAAATAGATTCTAAAGTGAAAATATTATAATTAAACTTCCAAAGATAATATTCTCCTTTGTATCCTATAATAATAAGATTATGCAATAATTATTTTTGTCTTCGTAAAGCTAAATTTGTAATTTTTTTCGAATAAAATTGTATTTTCTCTTTCTGTTTAAAATTTGGATAGTTTTTAGGCTCAGGCATATTTTTTCTATGATTTTTAGCTTTAAATATACTTCAGCTTTGTTTTGATTTGAAAATTTGATTTTTTTTCCCTTAGAAAAATAATAGGAATTTATTCATTATTAGAAAATAGTTCTGGTTTTAAAAAAAATTGCGGGAAATCGGAATATTTTTTTTGAGAATTTTAGCAAACAGGATAATCTGAGAAAATGATATATTATTCTTTATTATCTAAAATTTGTAAAAAAATTAAAGGAATTTAGCTCAAAGTGATATTTGATATCAAAACTTTAGCATTAATACCTTAAGTCCTATATTATATATTTTCTCTTGAAGTATAAAAAGCATAATAAAACAGTCAGATAAAAAAAAATTTATAGTTTATTTCATCTATCCTAACATATAAATCCACAACTAATCAAAAGAAAAACACTTTTTATTATCTATATTAAAACAAAATTTATTACTATAAAATAAAAATGATTTATAGCCTTTATCCTAATACTTAGCATACTCCTCTTATATTATTTTATACATAATTCTTATAAGGTTATTAAATCCATAAACACATAAACCTAAAAAATCCAATCAGTTAATTACCTTCACAAAATATAGGGAAAAATTATTAAAAAATAAAGAGTTTGCAAAATACATAAAATTAAGAGAAAATTTTCTGCCAAGTTATAAACACAAATATAAAACATCAGTTTCTATTGATATAAAAACACTAATCTTCTAGTAAATAATAAAAAAATACTCAATTTTAATTTCAATCAACCCCTCACTTAATTGTGTTCAAGTCATCGAAAAACACAAACTAAAAAATAACTGTCTGACAAAATGCTTTATTCTTATTAAACATTAAGTTTTTTCCTTATTCATCCCTTATAAATTGTGTTCAAATATTATCTTAACTAACTATAATTTAATATTTTATTTTTTAAGAACATAGTCATTAAACTAAAGATATTTTTTCTAATATTTTCTTATTGATGTCAATGTTGCTAGATTTTGTTTCCATATCTTTATATAATTAAACTTTTATTTAAAAGAAAAATATTGGTTTATAATATTTATTATTGTCTCTATATTGAAAATTAGCAAGTCATTGTTTGATATAATTGAGAATATCTTTGAGATCAAAATAGGATTTTGTAAAGATTTTTTCGTGTTTGATTATAGGAAGAAATATGCTTTGAAAATATTGTAATAAACAGTGATTTTATTATAAACAAAGTATGGAAGATATATAAAATTAAGGCTTAGTACTTTAATTTATTGACTTTTCCAAGATACTCGAAATATCTTTTGTATTATTCATAGTTTTTAATACGCATTAAGTTATTTGGATTATGTTTGTGGGGGTAAAATATCTAATCAGTATTTCTTGGTCCATATTTTCGTTTGAAAGTAGAAAGTTAGTAAGTGGTATAATAAAAAAGAGGTGGCGTTGAAAATTATGATTATTTAGAGCGAGGTATTTCTATGAAGCATTACAATCATTAGTACCTCCAATTTTATACTGCTACTTTATGTATTTATAGAAATCAGTAGTGTGATTTTGTTTATAAAAAAACAATTATTGCTAAATTTAAACTTTTTTTTTATTATTACTATATCGTAAATTTCAAAGATTAATCTTAATGCTTTTGGTATTATTTTCTAGGTGTAAATGTGTAAAAAATACAATAATAATACATAGTCTTGTGAATAAGTAAAAGAAATTAATGTTTACTGGGATTAAAAATAAAATTTTAATAAGATATTGCAAATATTTTGACATAAGAATTGGAATCTAGCCTAGTTTTGTTTTAAGTATGATTTTAATGTAAAGTTTACAGAAAAACTTGATAATGTTATGAGAAAATATGCTATGTATTGAAATTCAAGCGAAAATGAAAGTTTAAAAAAAATTTATATGCATACTTTTAATATAGACATTAGGATTGATTAATTATATTTTAATTAAGAATAGCTTTGATATATAATAATACATTTTAATCAGTATAGATCATAATATTGTATTGATTTTAGTTATTTTGTTTAAAGTGTAACTTAGTTAGTTTATAATTAAATTTATTTTCTTTTGAAATAAAAAATATAAGTTTCCTGGGTAAAATTAGCAAAAAGCAATAATAATAATAACTTAATATGTATAATAGCATATAGTAAAGCTTTTAAAATTGAAGATTTCATGACTTTTTGATAAAAATTGTATAAAAAGTAGTATGTGTATATATTTTTTGTAAACTAATGAATATAAAATACTTGAAAAGCAACTGTTATGCTTTTTCAACAAGAAACTAAATTATCTTTATCTAATAATCTTGAAAAATCTTATTCCAAGCTTATTTTAATCATTTTGATATGGGGATTTTAATTTTTAAGATTTAGGTTTTTTTTTTGAGTTAAGAGGATATATGTAATACCCCACAACAACAAAACCCTAAGCATAATATCAGAAAGGTTTATGAGATGAAGTTTTACTATGAATTCTAAAAAAAATATTTAATATTTTCCCCTTATACAAATAAATAAATTGCTCTAATTTTCTGCTACCCTGAATAATGAAGATATGCAAAAGCACTTTAAGGCATCAGAAATAGTCTTATAAACTAAAAAAAATCATTTGGGCTAATAAATTAGTACCTTTTTGAGTATATATCGGAATATAAGCCTTACAGCAAGCATCAAAAAAAAATTAAAGAAAAGCATGAGTTATAAGAAATTTCCTTTAAAGGGAATTCTGTGAGTTTGATTTATATAATAGTTTGAAAAATATTCTAATATATATTGAGTTATAAAGCATTACATAATATCTTGTACCAAATTTCAAATTAATCAATATGCCACTTTAGATATCTATAATTTTTCTAATATAAGTATTATTATACAAAGCTTATATAAATTATTTACACCTATTTTATTGTTTATTTAATTTCGAATTCAATAAACTTCATTTTCCTCAACTTCTTAGTCTATTTAACCCCCTTTCACTATATATTTTGACTATAAAAATTATAATTATTTAGCTTTAAATTACCTTATTTTGATATATATTTATATCGACCTTTGAGTTTAATCTAAATAAGTTTAACTATATAGTAAATCTAAGACTGATAAATATATTTTAAATAAAATTTTAAACTAAGACATAGTAAAAATTATAAGATTTTTTTCCAAGTAAATCTTAACTAGTTTTTGTTTAGGATTTAGTCAGTGTGGAATAATTTTATCACAAAAAAATCCAAACTATATCCAAAAAACTCAAAATACATATTTTTCCTCAAAAATTTTGAAGTAATACAAATTATGATCTCAATAAAGAAACGAAATAAATCAAAGAAAATTTATAACAAGCAGTAGTTTTTATCCAAAATTATTTTGAGTCCAGAAATCTTCTTATGTAAAAATTCTCATATTGACTAATATAATAAGTGATTTCAATTTTTCATGTATACTTTTAAACAAACACATGATCAATAAAACCATAAGTTTTTATTTTCTGAGCTTTAAATTTATATTCCTGATAGCCCTACATCTATTTAACTTTTAAAAAGAAATTTCATATCAAACTCTAGAAAGCCAAATAAATGGAACTCTCTTTCTATCAACAAGCCAAGAATATCATTATCTAAAAAGCCAAATCTATGAATATCAAAAATCTAACACCTCTCCCATAACTCTCTCTTAAAAAACACCTAAAACCTAATCCTCATAAAATTCGAAAACCCATCAATTTGAAATATCTATAATCCCCAAGATTTTCTCAAAAAGCAAAAGTTTCCATTCTTATCACATCACTCTATATCTGAAATACTCTTCAACACATTTTACTACATTTTCTTTCTTCTTTCCAAGTTGAAAAACAATTTCCCATTCACTAAAAAATCAAATTTTACAAAAGACATCAACAAAAAAATAATTTTATCTTAGTTTAATCACTCCTAACCGGCCCATCTTTTTCACCTAATATCGCTTCTGCTTGAATTTTAGATACAAATCTCCCTTTAATCCTCACTCTTTTATCCGCAACTTTTTTTCGGCACATGTACGAAATTTTTTTCTTGAAGTTCCTGTGCTTTCTTTTTTCCAAAAATTTCTGGACCTTAATTTTTCTTTCTTCTAATGATATTGACCCTATTTTGATTTGTGAAGAAGGTTCTCCTGGCTTTTTTATTATCATCGGGTTTGATATTTGGGCAAATTCACTTGATGGAGGTACTGGGAAATCAAATGGAAAAGGAAACCAATTTTTAAGTTCCTCAGGAATATTCTGCATAGCTTGGTCTAGTATTTGAAATAACTGTGTATGGTCTGGGGCTTCAGAATCATTTAACTGAGGGACTCCTAGAAAATCTTTTTGAAGCATCTCCATGTTAAAGTGGTCAAATGCAGGTAAGAAAAATCCTGGCATTTCTGGTGGTATCATCCCCTGGTCAAAACCTTCGAGGCCTTCTTGAAAATAATTGGTACCAAACATTTTGTATTGTATTTTATATTTGTGGTTAGGATTAACCTTGCAAAAAAATGGGAATTATGATATGTGTGAATTGTTTTATGGTATGAATGATGATTTTTTATTGTATAAATATGATGAGTAATTGTGTGATTTTTTTTGTGTTTCTAATAGCCAATGCTTTCTTTTGAATTCGGATAGTCTTTTTTTTGTATGCATTGATTGTTTTTGAATACTTTTAGGTATTATCTTCTTATTGAAATCTTATCATATTCTAATCAATTAGTTATTATTATGTTGTATAAGATTGTAGTGACTATTATAGAATTATCTCTACAGCGATCAGAAACTTAAAACAAGATTGGAATTGTCAGGAAAGGCTTTAATTTAGTTATTTTATTCACTTGTATGAACTCTATATAGTATTTTAGACTATTATAATAAATGTAAAGATTTTATAAAGTATATATTAGAACATATTTAGTATTTTATGCTCGTAAGATAGTTTTTGCCTTTTGATTATATGTTTTCTTTCCATGATAAGGATTTCTAAGCTTACTTTGAAAAAAATATCTGAAAATTTAGGTTTGATCATCAATTTTTTATGATTTTCTTCTGGTGATTTTAGCTAAGAAAATTCAGATTTTACTTAGAAATAATAAATGGTTTTATGAAAGTTTCCAAGTAAAATGTTATAGAAAAACTAGAATTTATAGCAATGATTTAGAAAGAGAGCTGAAAAACTGAAATGTAAAAAAATTGTATAGTAAGAATTGGGTAAATTCTTTATATTTTGATTAATGCATAATTATTACTATAACTTTTAAATGATTTCTTACAATAAGCTTGTATTTTTTATGAATTTAAATAGAATACTTTTTTTCTTACTTTAAACTTAGTGAGTACTAGATTGAGAGCAGCTGCTATTATCTTTTCAGGTACCATTTTATTAGTTCTTTTAAAGCTAGACCCTATAATTTTTTATAATAGTTTACAATAGTCCATAATGTATAAAATATAAAAGAATCTGTTTTTAAAGCATTTGAATATGAATTTAACTACAACACAAGTAATTCATTTCATCCTAAAGCAAAAAATATTTATCATCATACAATTGCTGATGTTTTTATCTAAATATTTTTATGAATTAGTTATTATTTATACAAAAATAGTACAAAAAGTTAAAGTTGTATCTTATTATCTCAATTAGTTTAGCTCATTAAGCTATTTACATAAAAAAAGGTTTTTGGTTAAAAAATATTATCTAACACTTTTAGATGCTAAGATAATGAAATATAATGAAGCTAATATACTTTTTATGCTTAAAAATTTGTTATCTTAAATAATATTGTCTATATAATGTTTAGGTTATGAAATACTTATTAAGTAAATCGTAAAAAAGTATACTATAAAGATGATTATAATAAAGCTATTATCCTTGAAAAATGAAATTATGATATCAATAACCAATTTAAAAATCCAGTTAAGTTCTTAAATTACTTTCCTTTTTCCAATAATTACCGATGTTCAAATAAAAAATGACACAAGCATTATATGCATTCTTAATAAATCTAAATAGATATGCTAATTGAATATTAACTTTGATGATAGTTAGATTATCATTTAAATATTAAAAATATATACTCTAACATTATTCCAAATATTGCCAATATTTATAATCAATCCAATATTACCGAACTATAATTTTTATTACAATCATGGGAAACTCTATCACTGAGTGTATGCGTACACAACAACTTAATAAAGGTGAAATGAATGTTACTAAAGACGAATCAAGTATATCCGAAGAGTACTTAAAAAAGACCACTCCTGATGATACTTTAAAACAGCTACTTTCAAGAAAGCTCAAAGAAGATCAACAACCCCGAAGCTATACCAAAGGTTCAGTAAAAGTTACAATCTTATAAGGTATAAAATAATCATTCATGCTATATAGGCTAAGTAAAAACTACTTAATTTTATATCACTTATAAGTGACTTACTACAATAAAAATATCTCTATATTAATAAAATCAAAGCTTCATTTCAAATCATATTCTTTATAATAAACTAATATTTTCTTATAATCAATCTAAATACCTAATAATCAAAAGATATTAAAAAATTATTCATCAAGGTAAACTACTCATAATAATAACAAAACTTATAAATATTCCTATTCTCCTAAAATACTCTGAACACATCTATTAAGACACATTTCAACTTTATGTTGATTTTCTTTGATATCTTCTGTATCGATATAAGTTTTAGGATTTTTTGTATTTCTTTGAAGGTTTTTTATAAACTGTGCACTGTTAGAGCATTTTAAAGGTTTCAACGCCCAATGATGCTCCCAATTGCTATAACTGAGTTTATTATATATCTTATTTGGCACTTTTGAAAGATAACGGAAATGCTTTGTTTGTTTTTTTATCATAAAATTTCTACTACTCAAAGATGGCAGTAGCTCATTAACTTTTCTTGAACTAGCAACTGATGCTAAATCATTACCCCTGCTCAAAGATACCGACTTTCTCCCTGTACTTATTTTCGTAGATATGTTTATTGGATTCATATATTAAATGCTTATTACAAACATGTATTGTTATTCTTTTACTGTATTATATTTTTTTATTAGAATACAGTTTGGATTTGTATTTGAGCTCTATTATTATTTGTTTTAAATACTTGTACTCAGGCCTAAGTTTTTTATGTTTTAAGAGGATTTCAAGTTTTGTGATTCTTTGTTAAGTAATAAAATACTTTTCTTTTGCTATGCTTGGCTTGTTGTTGTTATGAATTTAGTTCCTTTGGTTTTTTTTGTATTTTATGTGATAAGGCTGGATAATGCTTGAAAAACTTTGTGATTTTTTTAATACTTTTGGTGATGAGTTTTTTACTGAAATAATATAAGAATATTGGTTATATTAAGCTTAACATTCATTGCTTGATATAGAAATATATAGGAGATTATAATTATGTTATAAAAATTATCATCTTGTAACTCGGAACAGGTCAAATATCTCAATTCAGAATAAATTATTCTTATGTTCAGCTAAACTCCTAAGCAAAATTATTTTCCAATAGTTACTAAAATATGCCCAAATGATCGTTTTTATCAAAAAACTGTAGTTAAGAGAGACTTTCCAACGTTAAGTTCAAGATATTCAGAATTATTTCTAAAAAAAAATCTGGATTTTTATATTTTATCCCAGCATTATCTTCGAAAAATAAGTAAATCTTTAAATCATTAGGATTTTCATTAGAATCTATTCGTCATCAATTAAATTTACGACTCAACTCTAAGTTTTAAAAGAGTATCATTAAAAAAAATTTNAGATATTCAGAATTATTTCTAAAAAAAAATCTGGATTTTTATATTTTATCCCAGCATTATCTTCAAAAAATAAGTAAATCTTTAAATCATTAGGATTTTCATTAGAAGCTATTCGTCATCAATTAAATTTACGATTCAACTCTAAGTTTTAAAAGAGTATCATTAAATTTGTTTTAAAATTTTTCATGTCAATTAAAGCAACTTCATCAAATATCATCCCTATACTTAAGCTAATTATCTATCATTAGCAACCTAATTCATAATCTTTAATGAATGTTATTGCTTCTATATCTAAACTGGATTTGGATTATCTTATAAATGGGAGATCAAACCGGAGAAATGTCTGCTCTCAGCTACAAGCTAGAAAAGAAAAAAGAAAAGCTTAGCAATCTTAATTTTGAGTTGAAGAAACTAGAAAGAGATAAGCTTATTAAAACAAACCAACTTATAAATTCTGAAAGTATGCTAACAGAAATCCAAGTTAAAATTCTTGAAGCAAACCTAGGCATAAGCAAATTAATCACATCAAATCAGGAACGTGAAGAAAACAATGAAGACAACATTGCAAAATTTACCGAAGATCGTGACTTGCAAGAAATTGATAAGAAACTCAATGAACAACTTAAAGACCTGGCAGTAAAACGCCTACCCTTAATCCCAGTAAGACAAAAAACAATACGCGACTATAAATTAGATGAAAAAAATGATAAAAATGAAAGCAAACTAATGACTATCCATTCAGTTAAAGTTTTATTTCTAAAAGGTGTCAAAGATGGTGAGGTCCAAAAGGTTGACCGAAATAATGCATATGAAGTTCCTATACGCTTATTAAAAAATACTATATTCAAAGATGTAAAATCATTAGCTTGTGAATACTGGGAATTAGATGAAAACGAATACTCTTTAAGAGCTTTTAATTTTTCCCTTATAGAATACATAAAAGACCCTGTAGAGATTTTCATAAAAGAACAGAAAATGAGTCCTGAACTTTGGCTTATACAAAAAGACATAAACACTTTAAAAGCTTTAACTCCACCTGGGGACTATTTTACAGAAGAGTCATCAAAAAATCAGTTTGCAAAAAATGATAGACGAAGAGAGACAGAGCTAGACAATGACGGGAAAATTGAGAACTACAAAAAGTTCTTAGAATCTTTTGAAGGAATAAAACTACACTTACCTGAAACATCCCTTATTAATGAAAACCATGAAATTAACCGTCTAGAAAGCTGGGAACTAAACATTTTCACTTTTATAATAACCATTATTATCATTACCCTTACAGTTGCCATCCACTATGGTCTTGGAGATTTCCCAACTCGATATTGGGTATCATATCAAATGCGTTATACTTTTAAAAACACGTAAATTTTACATAGAATGAATTACGACACAATTAAAACTGTTAGCGATATTCAAAGTTTTCTCATAGATTCAATAGTCCCTCTTTACTTTTTGCAATCAAATAACCAAGAGAATCCTTATAATAAACAATATATCTCAGTTGGGACTTTGAAAATTCGATTTCTAAGAACTAAAGAAATCGACTGTACTGGTGAATTATTTGATATAGAAAACCCTAAATGTTATGAATCTATTTATAATTCAAATACGCTTGCAAATTACCCTGATAATTTTCAAGATTATACAACTGCTGATAGTAACAACATCACTAGTAAAGTAATTTTTATATAGATTCAAGGTGAGTTTTCTGAATATGATGGAAGTGGTTATACATGGGACTTTTATGCTACAGAAGATAATAGAGAAAGTTTCCTCACAAGTTTTACTGAAAATGATTTGTTTGCTGTTAACGACCTTCGAGCTGTTATTATAAGTTTTACACATTATTCTCCAAGTTATGATTATTGGATATTCACACAAATTCTTATTGAAAATTCTGTACTTGGGTCAGTGTACCCACATCCAATATACCCAAAAATATTTAAAGCAAGTTTGTTTAATTCGCATTATCAATTCTATTTAGCTTTGTTTTTCATTAAAGCCTTATTAACCCTGTATTTTGTTTTTTATTATTTTTATTATGCATTTAGAAGGGATAAATATGGTAAGCGGACTATTGGTTATTTGATTTCTTACCGAGGGATTCAAGATTTGTTTATGAGTATGTTATCTTTTGTATCTTTAGGTTATGCTTTTTCAGTCAAATGCGATGAAAACAAAATCCTTAATAGTAAATATTATTATGATTTCACTGATATAAGCGAAAATTTTGAATCCGCTATAATCCTCAATGCATGGTCTAGTATTTTTATCGCTTTTAGGGTTATCAATAGTCTTAGTATTAACCGAAGGATCTACATCATTAAAATGAACATTGAAATTGCTTGTAAAGGTATAATTTTTTATATTCTCATGACTTTTCCACTTATGATCGGCTTTGTTTTTGTTGCTTGGACTGTTTGGGGCCCATATTATATACAATTCCGTCGTTTTGGTTTGACTTTATTCAGTAACATTCTTTTCTCAATTGGCATTGGAAACAGTTCTTTACTCATAAAACTCAATCTTTTCTGGACTGTAGCTTTCTATACAATTTACTTGATTTTCTTAATCTTCATCACAATCTGTGCGTTTATTGGTATTTATATTGATGCATATAGAGAAATTAAACTTTATCATGGATATGTTGATGATAAGAAAGTTTGGTCATTTTTGGATTATATGCTTTGGGTGTTAGGGTGTTTTAATCAGAAAAAAATGCGTCAGAAAATTGAGGATTGGGTGAAAGCAAGAAAAATCAAAGCTTTGGAAGCAGAAAAAGCTGAAAAAGATGAAAATAATAAAGCTGATGATGGCGTTGCAGGTAAGTAGTAAAATTATGGAGAAAATTACTTTTTTTTAAGTATTTAGATAAGAGATTATATTGTATTATGAATAAAAATTTAAAAAAGAAAAATCAATTTATAATATACCTCAGAAACTAACCCCAAGATCATCAAATTTATCTTTTTATAGTATAAATGCTGTGAGAAGTCTGGAAAATATTTAGATTAAGACAATTTGCTGTTATAAATAATATCAAATACAAGTTATATTAGGACTAAAATATCATTATAAACTATTTCATAATTATACAATAACTACCACATACTACAAAGTATATGAAAAACAGTTTTAAAAATTACGCTTCTACTAATCACAAAATCCTAAAACAAACCTCAGGAAAAATTATACTTTAGCATAAATATATTTTATTCTGTATCTATAGCCCAAGAATTCATATTCCGCTCTTTAATTTTTACAAGCCTCTCCCTTTCCTCAATCTGCTCCCTAAACAAAAACACCTCCTCTTCTTTCTTAGTAATCATAACATTTTTCTCTTCAAGTTTCTTATTCAAACCTGCAATTTTCATCTTTTCATTCATCAATGCTTGTTTTTCCTTTAAAACCTCACCTTTTTCTTTTTCCAATTCTTGAGTTAATTTCTTAACATATTCCGCATCTTTTTTAATATCATACCTTTCTTTATTTAACCTTTCACTATTTTCCTTTATTTCCTTCTCTTTAACTCTTAATTTACTAAGCTGTTGCTCTAACTCATTCCTTAACCCTTCAATTTCTAATGAAATTTTATCTTTAGCACCTTCATTTTGTAAATCTTCAGAGTCACTTATATCACTTGATTCATTAGGATCCTCTTTATGTAATTGTGTATGCAAATTTTCACTTAAAGTTCTATACATTTCAGCTTCACTTTTTGATTTTTGATTACTCGAGTATAACTCATTAAGTTCTTTTTCTAACATTTTTACGCTTTTCTTAAGAATTTCGTTTTGTGTTGCTAGGTCCATTGAACTTTCATAATTATTTTGTTCTGAATCTGAAGTTTTTTCTACCATATTATGATATTTCTGAGATTTTATTGAGGATTCTAATTGGATTACTAACTGCAAATTTTCTTTTTCCCTTTTTTCTTGAAGTTGTAAAGATTTATCGAGTTCTTGTTGATATTTAAAGCTTTCCCTTGCTATGTATTTTTCAAGTTCATTAACTTTTAGTTTTAAAACAGAATTTTGGTTTTTGTAAGTGGCTAAGACTTGTGTTAGGTTTAAGATTTCATTGTTTTGTTCATTTGGTGTATCAGATTTGTATGATTCAATAAGGAGAATTGCCATTTCTAAGTCCCCTTTTGTCCGTATAAGTTCTGAATTTGTTGAGAATAGATCTGCTTGACAAGTCATGAGTTCATTTCTTGCTGCGTATAGTTGATTACAAGTTTCATTGAGTTGTGTTTCTAGTGTTTGTGTTTTTTCTAATGATAATTGTTCTGTTGAATCTATATTATTGACCAATGGGGATATTGTTATAGTAAATTCAGCTGTTGCTTGGCTTAACTGGGATTTTGTATATTCTAATTCAGAACGCAAACAATCGATTTCTGACTTTAAAGTGATTTCTGATAGTTTCAAAGCGAGAATTGATTCTTGAAATGAAGGATTTTCCATAAAGATCTGATCTTGTGAATAGCGTTTTTGATGCATTTCAGTTGTTGATCTAGATGTAGTTGGGTCGAAAAAACCTGAATGGCATGTTTGAAGAAAATTATCATCAGAATATGATAAAAGTTTGACTTTAGTCNATAGCGTTTTTGATGCATTTCAGTTGTTGATCTAGATGTAGTTGGGTCGAAAAAACCTGAATGGTATGTTTGAAGAAAATTATCATCAGAATATGATAAAAGTTTGACTTTAGTAAAGGGTTCGATTTCAATATCAAGACATGTATCTGTTTGGATTGATAAAAAAGGTTTTATAGGTTTTGAAAACATTTCACAGGGCTTTTCGTTTTTCAAATCATCGATTTTCGATTCTAAATCTTGAATATTTTTTGCATAGTTTTCTTTTATAATACTCAGATTGTCGCCTATTTTTTTGTATTCATCGCATTTTTGCTCATAAAGTTTTTTCAAATTTTGATACTCAAGCTGTATTTTCGAAATCTCTCTTTCGCTATTGACAAGTTTAATATTTTTCTCCTATTTTTATATTTTCACATAAAAAAACTAAAATATTATAAAANCGAAATCTCTCTTTCGCTATTGACAAGTTTAATATTTTTCTCCTCATACATTGCAGAAAGAAGTAAAAACTCTTTATTTGTCCCTTTTAATATTGAGATTTCCTTTTTCAGATGTTCATTTTCTTCTAGCAACTCTGTATTTATTTGTTTTACCTGAATATTTTCCTTTAAAATACCATCATTTTCTTTTATTATATTCCCTAACTCTACCACATGTTGACTTAATTTGTTTTTTTCTATATCTTCATTCCCTTTATCATCAATTCCCTGTTTTTTAACAATTTTTACCTCTTTGTTGATTTTATTTTTTTCTATCCCTAAAGTTTTGACTTCTTGTTTAGCTTCATTGAGTTCTTGTTTTAAAGTTTGAATTTTCGTTTTATTTGATAAAAGCTCAGATTGTAACATATTAAGTTCAACTTTTAAAGAATTTTTATCTGAGAGTTCTGCTGATAATTTATATTGGGCCAAATTAAGCTCTGTACTTTTATATTCATTATCATTTTTTAACATACTTATTGTATTTTGAGAATTTTCAAGTTCTTTTTGTTTATTATCAATGAGTTTTTTTAAACTGGATATTTCGGATAAAGCTGAATTTAACTGGGTTTTTATTGTAGTTATTGAAGAATCCTGGGGTGGTGGGCTTTTATTTCTTGAATCGCTAAGAGCATTTCTAGTTGAAGAAAGCTCGATTTTAGCTTGTTTTAATTGGGAAGCTGTAGCTTTGTAAGTGTTTTGTAGGGTATTTAAATCTCTAAGCACTGCATTGAGCTCTTTTTCTTTTATTTCTAAAAGCCTTTTGCTTCTATTAAACTCGATTTTATAAACTTCTAATTCATCTTCGATGTCTTCATATCTCATAAGGCTTTCTGTATAGTTTTCTAATTGCCTTTTTAATTGCATATTTTCTATTCTTTTGCTTTCTAGTTCATTTATAAGATATTGAAAATTAGTTAATTTGTCTTTTTCATATACACGTGGGGTATTTTTTTTTGATCTTTTAAGTTCTTTCTTATTTATAGAATCATTAATATCATATGCAACAAATGATTTACTAAATGTGCAGTCCCCAGGATTACTTTGACTTATACTGTTTATAGGTCGATTTCCAAAATCAGCTGACTTCCTATATCTTTTTTCTGAATTCAAAGCCATATATTGGGCTCTTGATGAGCTTTTCGGTAGGTTTTCTACAACATCAGGTGTATTAACTCGATAATTATGCTTTTTTGAATAATAAAACTCTTGAGGCATAGGTTTTTGAGCTTCTGCCAAATGAACTTTTTCAAGATTTAATGAGTTTTTTGGGAATTTAAAAGATTTGTCAGTAATTTCAGGTTTTTGGAAATTTCTCTTATGTTCTCTATCAAAATATCCTTGAATTTTATATATACTTTTAGTTTCTTGATCTTTTTCTTGTATTTTTTGTGCTGATTTTTCATCAGAGTTTTGTGTTTTAAAATGCTTACTTGGACTCTCTTCATTATAATCATTAGTCATGTCATTACTGTCTGAAAGAAGCTTTTGGAATTGATTTTCATCGGCAACTAAAGCGTTTTCTTCTTGAAAACTTGTCAGTTCATCAGGAAATTCTATGATTTCTCGTGCTTTGCTGTATTTTGCAATTGATTTTTCAAGGTCGTGCTTTTTTTGTTCAAGGGCTTCTATTTCGTAAAAAGTTTGAGACTTTTGTCGAGCCAAACTTTCTTTTTCTAAGTGGATCTTTTCTTTTTCAACTTCAGCTTTGGATAATAGATTTAAAAGTTTTTTTTTCTCTTCTGCAAGTAGCTGCCTTTCTCGAAATATGCTTTTGTATTCATCGTTAGATCGGGTATCTTGAATCATCATAACCTTTTCATAAAGCTTTATATGCTTTTCGGTTAATTCTAATTTTCCTTCAGCAGCATTTAGTTTACTTTTTAACTGCTCAATACTTTCTTGTTGCCTTTCATCTTCAGGAAACATTGGGGATTCAAATGGTCTGATAGGACTATAAGTTTTTTTTGATAATGAACTATTGCTTCTCGACTGTATAATTGAATTTGGACTAGAACTATTTTTATGCATTAATTTATTATATAAGTGGGATTTTAGAAATTAAACACTTGATATGAAAACTGGTTTTTTCTTAAATAAATGCAAAGTATTATATTATGATTAGATTTAATGCTTTCAGAAATATGCATTCGTTAAATTTATTTCATTATTTTTCAACATGGAATAATGTTATCATTTATAGCATAATTAATCTTTAATACAATAATCTAATTTTTGATTGTTACTTAATATAAATACCATACTTTAAGTTGAGAAATAAATATATACTAAGTACTCAAAAAAATTATTCGAAAGCTTGGAGATAATGCTTGATATTAAACCTGAGATTGTGAAATCCAAAAGACTTGATGCTAAATTTCCCTTTTTAAGGAATTACAAAAGGAACAACATATAAAAAACATAGTATATTACCCTGTATATTTTAAGAATACATTTTTTGAGCCTAATCAATACACATTTTCTGATTCGCAACTTCAATTATATTTCATCTATTTCTACAATAACAGTTATGGATTTTCAAAGAAAATCATATTTTAAAGTTTTATTGACTTTGATAAATATTCTAAACATTATCAAAAATTAAAATCTCACAAAATCACCGTTCAAACACAAACTCAAAAGTCAAAACAAAAAATTATTTGATTTCAATAATCAGTTTAATTCATTTACACTAAACAAATAATTCTAAGTAAAAATTAAGGGTCTTTTAATTATTTAGATTCTCAATAAGTTCAACAATAGTAGTATCTAGTTTTTTTTTATCAATGTTAAGGTTATTTTCTAACACTATTTCTGATGAGGTTATTGGAGAAAAATCCCAGAAATAAAGACTTGCTATTGATACAGTGGATAATTTTTTACCTTGGTTTTTATTATTTTGTCTATCTGTGGTTTTATAAATTGTAGGTATCTGAGGTTTGTTTATAGTCACGAACTTTCTGAGAATTGTTCGTGCTGTGTTTATTTTTTGCGATGACACTATATCTGAATATAATCTTTTATGTGATCTCTCTATTAGCCTTCCAGTAGGTCTTAAAGTGTCAATTTCTAAGGTGTTAGTATTACTTCTTAACTTCCTTACTGAAGATATATGAGATGACATTTTATTAATTACCTAAAAAATATCACAGGCGCTTTCAGTCTGTGAGAAATGTAATGATTTTTCCATTAAGACACTTTTGAGCTTGTTGTTCTCATTGGTTATGAATTTCTTTTCGGTCTTGATTTCCTTAGATCTATTTTTTGCCTCTTTAAGCTTTTCTTTTAGCAAAAAAAGGTCATGTCTTGATACTGAATTTTTTTTTGGTATTGGGCGAATGCAATTTTCTTGATTTTTAGATGTGGATAGTGTATTCTCGATTTTACTGATAAAGTTTTTAATTTCATCAGCTTCCTTTTGTAGTAAAAACAACTCAAGATTGATGATTGCGTTGTGGTGAGCTTCCATTCGCTTACAGACTGCTTTGCAAATTTTGTTTGTAGATTTGATTATCTTTTCAGTGCTATCATCGATACCGAAACTATCTATTGAGTCAATATCAAAAAATTGACTTTCATCTTGTGAAGAAATAATCTCACTTGTTTCTGCTATTGTGGAAAATGCTTCAGATGGTATCGAAAAGCTTGTGTCTATTGAAAGATTTTTTTTGGAAGAGTTCATAGTTTATGGGGGATATAACATATTTTCTATATTATAGTATAGAATAACTAAAATGTTAAGATAATTCTAAAGCTTTTATCCAAAAACTTAACTTTTTTTAAAGCCTTTTATTAGCTAAACTGTACTTTAAATTCATAAAAATCTAAAAACTCTCCATTATTTTTCAGTAAAAGGTACAAAGCTTTATTATCAGGGTTTAGAGAAAACAGTGAAAATTTTATAACACTCTTACTTCCAGACGGGACTAGTAATTCATTATTAGTAACTTTTAAAACATTAGGATCCGATGTAACAACATATATATTCATGTCTTCATCATTCTGATTATTAACTGGAAATTTTTTAAAATTCTCAACCCCTGCCTTTAATCTAATTTCATATGTCCTCGTAACATTATATCTAGAAAAATTCTCTCTCACAACCTTTTCTTCATCTTCATGTTTTTCACTTTTATCCTTTTCAATCTTATCATCTTCATGCTTTTCACTTTTATCCTTTTCAATCTTATCATCTTCCTGATCTTTAATTCCATCATCCAATTTATTTTCTTCAGCATCATCCAAATTGATTTTAGGATTTATATCACCTGAATTAGCCTCTTTTAAAGAAGATTTATTATCACTTTCTTCATCTTCCTTATTAGAATTATCATGTTTTATATAAGATTCCCCATTAGTCAAACCATCAGAGTCATTACTATAATATTTTTTTTGTTCTGATTGTGTTGGTGTTATAATTTTTTCATTAACTGTTTTTATTACTAAATCTGAAGAATTTTGTTTTCTAATAAATTTTTCCTCTTCTTCTTTTATTTCATCAGCTAAATGATTAGGTTTAGTTTTAAATTCTTTCTGCTTAAAAATCTGTGAATATGTTTTGATAAGATGATTTCTTTTAGCAAGTTTTTCATTTCTTAACACTGTTAAATTTCTAACAGATCTTGATCTAAGTTGGCTTGAATCTTTAGTTTTTTTAATTTCTGTAGGAACTTTTTTTATCTGCTTGTTAGATATTTCAACTCCATCAAGAATATTTCTTAGTTTTTCTGCTGCAGCTATTGGATTAGGCCATTTGCGTTCTTTTAGTTTGGAGTATATAATTTTACCTCGGAAGTAGATTTCAAATGTGGCAATACGAGGAAAACCGTTTCCGTATGCTAGAAAGCTTTTTGGATTTGAGTTGAAGATGTCTGATATTGTTTTGTCTTTGATGTTTTCATTAACTTTGAGTTCAGGACATTTGGATTGTATTGCGAGCTTTACTTTTTCACAGTAAAAAATATATTTTGCTTCATCGTGCTTTACATACCAAGCATGACTTTTACAGTTTGTGCTGAATAAAATATACCAGTATTCTATTGTCACGACTTCAGTATCCATGATTTTATATTATATTTTCATAGCGGTTGTGTAAAGGATTTTTTTCTGCTAGAAAATGAAAATTTTATTTGTGTGGATATTTAAGTTTTTTAAACAGAATAAGATAAGATATTGAAAATGAATATTTTTAGGAAATATAGATAAGATTTATTTGATTATGTGATTTAGTTGTTGTAGTAAGTCTATGTGTGCTGGGATGGTTTCTACGGAGAATATTGAGAATTAGTAAAGTTATTTTATTTAAAATTTTCTGAGTTGTAGGATTTATGTTGTTGAAATTTACCAAATACTAAGAAATATATTTTGATATAAATAATGTAAGGCGAAAATTATTCAAAGATAATAGAAATGAAAAAAAATAATAAAAACTGGAAGATTAGCGGGATAAGAAAAATAATTAGAAAATTTTTAAAAGAAGAAACTTGAAAGGGTTATAGGAGTAACAAGAAAGCAAGCAAGGTGAAAAGAGAAGCACAAGGGAATATCAAAGAAAAATAGTTTTTGATAATAAAATATAAGCGGGTCTAAAGAGATATATTTTTTTTTTGATTATTATAAATTATGTCAATATAAGCTATTTTCATTTCTTAATTAATATTTAGATATATTTTTTCAGAAAAGCATCATAATAGTTCTCTTTACATCAACTAATTATACATTTCAACCAAGAATACTTTTTATATCATATAATCATAATCTTATCAATCATCTATTAGTCTCGCTTAAATCTTCAAGTTGATTTTTACTAGATTCATTTTTTTTTCATTCTTCATGTAATATTTTTACTTAAAATAATTACACCAAAGTTATCTATAAAATAGTTGATTTATAATTTACTCAATCTAATAATCTTACTATCAATATTAGCACTCAATAACTTTAAACCAAAAAATATAAATTCAAATCAAATACATATATTTTGCTTTGTAAAAATCTTAGCTATGTTTTTTCAAATATCCAGAAATTTATTTATCTAATTTGAGCTGCACCTCATAAAATTTTTCTCTTTTAACCAATATTTTCTTTATTATCTTTAGCAAAATTAAGTATCCTCTAATACTTCACATATGAACTCAAAAATAAATAATAAATCCAAGATAATTTCAAATATTTTTCTTTTTCAAACAAATTATGATTTTCATTTTACCCAATAGTTCATACTCTTAACAAAATATCCCAAGCTGGATTATATGATAACTAAAGTTTGCAGTTGTAAAATTTGTTATTTGCAATTTTAGTGTATACAATTTTCATATTTTCAAATCCACAGTTCATAATTTTTACAATCTAATTTTGATATTCTCAATTGATACAGTGTAATTTTTATAACATAAAAAAAAATCCAAATTTCAGTAGGCCACAACTTTGAATATCTCCAAAAAACACAGCTTGACCTCTGCTATATCTAAAAAGGGTCAATGAAATTTAAATTTTTCATGGCTAAAATTAATGGCTTTAATAATAAAAAATGAGTCAACTTAGAGGTGGTCCTTCCAAGCCTTTAGCCGCAAAGGAGATGCCTAAAATGAGAAGACCTTTCAATGCCCTTGACTACGTCAAACCAGGGCTTACCGAAGATGACATTGAAGAAATAAAGGAAGCTTTTGACCTATTTGACAGCGATGGTTCAGGTACTGTAGAACCAAGAGAACTAAAATCCGCAATGGTTAGCTTGGGCTTTGAAGCTAAAAATGCAACACTGTTCCATGTGGTCTCTGAACTTGATAAAGATGGCTCAGGAGCTATTGACTTTGAAGAGTTTTTAGGCATGATGAGTAGTCAAATGACTGACCATGACTCAAGAGAAGATATTCGCGCTATCTTTACTTTGTTTGATATTGACAAAACTGGATATATCAACATAAAGAATCTTAAGAAAATTGCCAGAGACCTTGGAGAAACATGTGATGATGAAGAACTCCTTGATCTCATTAGAAAAGGTGATTCAGACAATGATGGGCAAGTTAGTTTTGAAGACTTCTATAATATCATGACTAAGAAGTTCTCAAATTAAACTAGGTAAACACGATGTTTAAGTCATATGAATTTGATAAGGTTTAAAGGAAATATTATGATTGTAATGATTTAGGAGATTAAGTGAATGAGGGAAAAGAGTTAATGGGTTGANATGATTTAGGAGATTAAGTAAATGAGGGAAAAGAGTTGATGGGTTGATTAAGAATATTGATTGTTTGAAGGGGAAAATTTGAAAAATATATGATTAGTTTTTATAACTTTTGNGAATGAGGGAAAAGAGTTAATGGGTTGAGTAAGAATATTGATTGTTTGAAGGGGAAAATTTGAAAAATATATGATTAGTTTTTATAACTTTTGATTATTAAGGAAATTAGATATATTTATAACTTTGGAAGAATGTAGGTGAATATAGTTGTTTTACTTTAAGTATTGTTGTAATGGTTTTTGAGTTGGCTTTTTCATTGTGTTTGTTTTGTTGATATCAAAGCACATTTTTTTACAATAAATTTTTTAGATGAATTAGGGTTTTAATAAAGACTTACGAAGATTATTATATGAAATTATCTTATTAACCTGATATAATTTATTATAAAAAATGCAAATACAAGTTTTTTAGTAATATCTAATTTTACATCACAAAACTCAATTATTTTCTAAAATCATAAACTAAAAACTATGCAATTTCCCCATGTATATTAACTATTAACCTCAAATACTTATTACTTTTTAGTCCCTTTTTTTTCATTAGAGAAATTTTTGTTTCGATGAGTTTCCTGGGTCTTCATAAAGTCAACCAGTTTTATCAAATCCCCTTTAGCTGACTTATCTAAAGTTTTCCCTTTAGTCATTTTAATCACTACTTCATCTCTTTGTTTCTGAATAACTTCTTTATCAGCTTGAAGCATCTGACATTTATGATTCATCAAAGCCAGTTCTTGAGAAAGTCCCTGGACTTCATTTTCACTAGCTTGCTGTATTATCTTAATAGAATTCTTAATCTTCCCCATAACCGCATTAATCGCTTCTCTCTCTTGTTTAACAAGTTTTTCTCTTTCTTCTTCCATACTTTTCATAGTTTTAATCTCATCTTTTATAATATTCAAATCAAGATCTGAGTTTTTATTCAAAAAATCTTCGTTTATTGAGTTTTCAGCCTGAGTTGCCTTTTTTAACATAATAACTTCTTCCACAATTCTAAGTTTATCAATAAACACCTTCCTATTTTCCTCATCTTTTTTATTTACTAAAGAGCATAATCTTGTAAGTTCTTTACCTAATATTTGTTTTTCTTCATTAACATTCACATTTTTCTGTGAACAAACGCTTTTAAGGATTTTTATTTCAGATCTATACTGATCAAGTTCTTTTGCATGATTTTCTTTTAACTGTTTTATCAAATTTGACAATCTTTGTAGCTGTTCTTCTTGAGCAATAACATGTTTATTTAACCCATCATTCATTATTTTCAAGTTTTTAATCTCATTTTCTAGACTTCCTTTATGTACTACCATTTCATCTTTAACCAATTTCACTTCTTTATCCATTTCATCTTTGATTTCTTCATTCTGCACACGAAGGACTTGAATTGTTTCAGCATAAGAATCATCTATTATTTTTTTCAACATATCAGCGTTTTTCTCTATAATCATTTTCGAGTTTATACTTTTCTCAATCATCTTCTGCATTTTTACAAGAAACTCTAATAGCCGTGATCTTTCATTAGCAACTAAAGTGAATTCTTCATCTAATACTTGAATACGTTTTTCCTGTGCTGCGTTTAAGATAAAAACAGAATTCCTAAGCCTTTCTGATTGTTTTTCAAGTTCCTCCTTTTCATTTTTCCATGATTCCTTCATTAATTCAACCCATTCTTCTTTTGAGTTAATTTCTTTTCTCAATAATTTTAGTTCTTCAGCTTCTAAAGTTTCCTCATAATTCAACAACTGTTTCCTAGTCGCCGCTTGGGATGTGAGGATTTTTATCTGCCCTTCTAAGCTTTTGATAGTTTTTTGTAAAGCTGCTTGTCTAGTTTCCCAAGTTTTTATTTCCTTAAGTTCCTTACCCGCTTTAATATTCTTAAGCCTATCAACTCTTGACTGCATTTGTTGGATTTCAAGGTTTTTCTGTTCAAGTAATATATGAAGTTTTTGTGTTTCTTGCGTATAAAATTCTTCAAGTTTTTTCCTGTTTTCTATCAAACTATGGTTTTCAGCATTAAGCCTTTCAATCTCAAGTTTCAGTTTATTATTCACGTCATTTAAATCAAAAGAGTCAATCCCATATTTTTTTTTAGTCTCAAAAATCTCTTCTAAAGCTTGTACACTCATTATATAATTCATAAGATTTTTTTTAGCATGGTCTAATTCTTGCTCAAGGTTTAGGATTTTTTCTTTTGACATGAAAATTTGCTCTTCGAGTTTTTGATTACGGAAATCTGCGAGTTCTTTACGAAGGTTTTGTAGTTCTTGGGTTAGAGCTGTGATTTCTTCTAGTTGATCTTTTTCTTTTTTTGTTGCATGTTCTTCTAGGGTTATTAAGGTTTGGGTATAATTCATTTGTTCGTTCATTAACATGGTTTGTTGTTTGTTTATGTCAGAAAGTAAACTTTGGGTTGATGCGATGGTTTTGGTTATACTACGCCTTTCACCTTGTTTGCATGATATGTATAATTCACGAATACTTTTGATTTGCTCTTCTTTTTCTTTGAGGAGCTCTAGGTTGATTTTTAGCTCGTTTCTTAGAGTTCCAGCTATTGAGATCGCATCTTTGCCTTCGATAAGTGACTCTTGCCGTTTAAGTAGTTCTTGGTATTTTTTGATATCTTCAGTTTTTTGTTGAGTTAGATTAGAAAAAACAGACTCCCTCTCCTCAATCCTAGAATTCAACTGGAAAATCTCACTTCGTAAAGCAAGAACTTGGCTCTCTAAAGCATTCTCTCTATTTTTACCACTTTCAGCAAGTTTTAAATTCGATTTCCGCAATTTCTCAATTTCCTTCCGTTGTATCTCATCTTTTTCATCAGCAATAGCTTTAAGTTGTTCTATTTTCTTCTGTAACTGAGTCTTTTCATCATTAGTTTGCTGTAGTTTTTCCCTATAAAAATCATCTTGTTTTTTCATATCTTCCTTAATACTACATAACTCACTATCTATAAGCTTTTGTTTCCCTTGAAGGACTTCATCAAATTTAAAACTTTCATCGAATTTCTTCTGATGTTCTTGAATCCACTCATTTTCCCCATCAGTTTTTTTCTGAGTAAGTAAACGAATTCTATCTTCATACTCAGATTTTAAAGACTCGATTTCAGTATTTTTGCTATTAAGATCTTTGTTTATCTTGTCAAACTTTGCTATAATATCTTCATAGTTTTGTTGATAATCAGTTTCACGTTTTCTTGAATCCTTTCGAGCAAGGTCTAAAAAGTTTTGGATTTTCGCTTTTTCTTCTTTGAGCTCTTTTTCTTTGTCGTCAATTTTTTTGTTCAACATTTTGATTTCTTTTCTTAGCAAATCGTTTTCATGATTTATTGTCGACTCATTATCAAGACTTTTCTGTTCGATTCTCTCAATTTCTTTTAACAGCCGATTTCTAATACTTGAATCTGATTCTTTACCTTGATGGGTTTTATTAACTTCTTCTTTTAAAATCTTATTTTCTTCTTTAAGAATATCGATTTGTCGTTTAAAAGATTTTTCTAGGCTTTGGCATTGTGACTCTAGTTCCTGCCTTTCACGTGCCCAGCTTTGTTGACTTGTTTGTATAAACTGTTGATTTTTCTTTAAAGTTTCCATCAAAAAGTCAATATTAGGCTTGTTTTCGTTGCTAACCTCATCATATTCACTCATTTTTTGATATTATTTTAAATTATCCAAATACCGAAATATATAACAAAATTTTATATTTACAACATGTACAGTTATTTATAAATTTATAAACATGATATCAGCTCTCTGATGAGACTTGATTTAAGTCCTAATATACAAGTGTTTTCTTTCGCATAAGTAATCACAAAAAGGATTTTTTTAACTGCCTGCCATCTAGACAAGGAAACAACAGCGGCCCGGCATTTATTGCCCATGTTAACTTGAGTAAGATTCATAATCATAGCTTCTTGGATCAAATGTCTAAAATACAATTCTTTTATTAAATCATCTCTATCATATCTTAATACAAGTACAAATGCTTGGGTTTGTAATTCTTGAGCACAATGCTTCACTATTATATTTACAGGAGCATTGATTTCAAGAAGTATTGGCAACTTAGGGAAGCTTTTCCAAGGTGTATTTTCAAGAACATAATCCATAACTTCAGGTTTCTTATAGCAATGATGAAGTAATGAGCCTTTTTTTGACAGTGAAAGAGGAAAAACGCAGGTGAGCATTAACTCAACTGTATGTACACATCCACTTTCAGCTGCTAAATGTAAGCAGTTTTCACCATTTGTAGTGAGGAAATTAGCATTAGCCCCAGCTTTAAGTAAGTAATGAACAAGGACAGTGTTGCCATTTTTACAAGCCCAATGAATCGGAGTCCATGATTGTTTGTTTTTATGAGAGACATTCGCCCCTTTTTCTAATAAAAACACTGCAAGTTCTGTGTGGTTATGCTTTGATGCAAGGGATAATGGAGTTTCTCCATCGATATCTACAGTTTCCAAACATGCTTCTGGAAGGGAGATTAAATGCTTTGCAACACTTAATTTCCCATATATACACGAAACATGTATGGCTTGTAGTTTTCCACGTTTTGAGACAGCAAAAGGGTTTATTTTAAGAGTTTTTGTACAATAACTCAAGATTTCAGTGTCAGAACAGTACTTGGCAGCGTAATGTAAAATGGTTTTTCCTTGTTTTCCATAGGCTTTTCCTCGGAGAAGATGAAATTTTTCTAATGAAGCGAGGTCGTTTAGTATCAGAGATTCCTTCACCTCTGAAGGCAATTTCAATTGAGCCTTCATAATTATTATTAATGGTGGATTTTTTTCACAGAATAGTTTTGTTGATGGAGTTGGGATTTTTATTTGGAAAAAGTTCAGGATGATTGAGATGTTATGAGGGAATAGAGATTTTTAATTATTTTGTTTTTTTTATTAGAAATCGGGATTTAGAGTCAGATTTTATTGATTATGTTATATTTGAATAAATTATAATAAGCGTAATTTTAGTGTCACTGGTATTTTTTGAATAAAGATTCTATATATTTTTAGGTCATTAGNCTATATTTGAATAAATTATAATAAGAGTAATTTTAGTGTCACTGGTATTTTTTGTATAAAGATTCTATATATTTTTAGGTCATTAATTTATTATTATAAGTTGATTTTATANTTATATTTGAATAAATTATAATAAGCGTAATTTTAGTGTCACTGGTATTTTTTGAATAAAGATTCTATATATTTTTAGGTCATTAGTTTATTATTATAATTTGATTTTATATTATCGATAGTTTTTTTGCAGAGTATCATAAGTTTTAGATAATCTAGAAGTTAAAGGTTATTAGTTTTGATAAATTTCAAAGGATCTAAAAAGTTTGAGGGCTTTGGTTGATATAATTAGCCTTGGTTTTAAAGGATATCTCATTTGATTATGGTAAATTTAGATGTAGTGAGATTAAAGGGATACTGCAGAATATAAAGTTATTGAAACTCGAAGCTAAATAATAGGATATAAAGATAAGGATATTAGTTAGATTAATCATATGAGTTTTAAAATATAAAATCATTTACAAGTCATGAGCTTTGTAAGATTTTTGATAGTTAGCTAAAATTCGGAATAATACATAATCTAATTTAAGTTTTACGTGTAAAGAAAATGAGAAATAAAAGAATGATTCGAAAATTATCTTAACACATTTAAAATTTAACGCTTTAGATGTATAAGCTATATTAAATCTTAATAAAGAAATATTATAATTTTGCATATTCACCAATATAGCCAATTTAATTAATTTTTACTATTCATGTTTATTTTAACACATCTTTTCAGCTTAATAAAAGTTTTAATCTTTACACAAATTATCCTTATAATCTAAGAAGCTTTTCTATATTTTTAGATTTCAATTGCATTCATTTCCTAATCCAATTTTCAGCCATTTTTCCTATTTTCAAATAGTGTTATTACCTTAATACATAATAGTTTTCCTAAATTTATAAACGCTTTTTACAAGGCTCATCCAAGCTTAGATGCTTATAAATCTTATAACACCCAAAAAATACGAAAAAATGATTTTGGTAAAATGCTATTCCAATAAGAAAATTAGGCTCTAATGCTAAATAAAAAATTCAAGTTGTAGACAATGCGATGCAAATCATAAAAAGAAAACCAAATTTTAAACTTATTCTAAAAGACATGGCACAATGGTTAAAAAATTTTTTCAAGATTAGTTTCCTATGAACTTAAACAAAGATATAAAAATTTTTTGAAGATGAAAACCCACTAAATTGAAAATTCTAGAGGATGAAGAATTATAAGAAAATAAAAGATGAAATTGGATTAGGATAAGAAAACGAAAAAAATATAAGATAAAAGCTGAGTAATTTATATGTTTAGAATTTTAATATAATAAGTAAGTAGTAGTCTTAATAGTTGTTTATTAGACAAAATTTTTTATTTATTTAAAGTGCCTAAATAAAGTTTAATTTCCATAATATATTTTATAAGCCTAAACATTTCACAATTGCAAAACTACAATAAGATTGCAATATTTTTACTATATCCAAAATTAAAATTATTTCAAGACTAGCTTTGTTATAATGTATTTAAAAACCCTTATATGAACTTTTTTCTTTTCTTCTCAACTCTTAGGCTTATAAAAATTGTTGAAATATCAAGCCCCAAAGATATTCACAGCTGAAATAATATTTTTTGTAGTGATTATCTATAGCTTGAGCTTGATAAAATTCTCTTTAGGTTGAATAGGGCAAACTTTTTTACATTAAGATTCATTAGAAATTTCAAAGAGAATAAAGCTGACTCTTTTCCCATCTCTGTCGATTAAGGTTGATTTAATTAAAAGGCAAGGCTTCAAAGTTCTTTTGCTGATTTTCATATTAAAAGTGCTTATTTTGTTTCTTTTATCTTAGTGTATAATAAAATTTGGATATTATGCAAAAATAAACTCCCGTTTTTACCAGTGTGAGATTTTCTAATAAAATACATATCTAAAATTTAGTTAGAAATGCTTAATATAATATTTTAAAGGAGGAATTGTCATTGTTTTTAAGGTTTTATTCCAAAATAAACCTTTTGGATACACAAAAATGATATTGACTCTTTAACAAAACTTTTTGTATAAAATAATTTTTTTGATCGATTTTATATGATTATCTAAGTGAAAGTCTTTTATATTTGCTTAAAATGCTTATATTTTCTTTTTGTTTTGGAAGAAGTTCGTCAATACCATTCAAGCATATTTTGATTTTATTTAGTTTATCATTTTCAACAATTTATGAAATTAAACTTAGGAGATAAATTGTGTGAGAGTTGAATATATTAGGAAGTGTTGTAGAATATGTACTCTAGATTGTATGAATACTATAAATTTTAGGTTTAGAATGCATTAATTATGGTTTTATAATATTTTTTAGACTAATTTTTACAAATTAATGAAAACTTTTACTTATCTGACATAAGATGTATTAGTTTTAAAATATAATAATACTAGCATGTATATGCCATCACCTTCTCATATTTCTCATGAAATATGAATTATTAGTTTGAATAATGTATTTTTAAAAATTATAACATTCTAATTATAAGCCAGTTTTTTTGAATACCTAAAATATATTTTACATAAGCATGAGCCAGCTGTAAATACATTTTGACAATTTTTAAGGTTTATATTTGCAAATTTTTTTTTTTTTATTTAAAGGTTTTTTATTATTTTTTTTATACCACCGGTGGATACTATTGAGTTTGTGAAAATAGATTTTAGATATTATAGGTATATAGTCTTTTCTTAGCATATATTTTATATGTATAATAAAAATTCTTACCTTTTTTTAACAAATATATAAAGTTATTTACTTCAATTATATACGTGTTGGAATCTTAACTAAAATCTTTTAACTATAAAAATCTTAATGACTTTTAAACAATACTATTCTATCTTCTAATTATCATGATTATTAAGCAACTTATTCAATTTAGATTAAAATATCTATAAATAAACACTAAAAAAAAATATGTCCTTTAAGCAAAAAACGCAACAGCAACTCTTCACAGCATTCTAAGCATAAAGCGCTAAATCACCATTCTAAACATTTTTTTTTCATTTTTTAGCATACTATCAAATTTAAGCTTATTATATTCCATTCAAGTAAAAAAAAACTATTATTTAACACCCTATAACTTTATAAAACAATAAAACCTTCATATATCGAAAACATCAATTTATAAAAAAATCGTTTCTAATTCAAACATACTGATCTTGCCTGATGAAAAAAATTCTTTCACTTCTTTATGTACAATTTCCAAGATATTTCGCATAATTATTATTCTTATAAACCCAATTATTCTCACCCAACATCTTAAACAGCAAGCATTCCTATCATCAGAAAAATGCTAAAACTTTTTTTCTAACTTCCTATAAAAAAAGTTCATACCAGTCCTAAAGGACAAACCCCCAGTTCATAAAACATAAATCCTATTAAAATCTCATAATTTCCCAAGTTTATTCATAGTATTATCCAGCTTTTACCAATAAACATTTTTTAGCGCAATCATATTAACAGCATATTTATTTCTCGAC
>MPUH01000405.1:0-56800 GCA_001970955.1 Stentor coeruleus
AAGATCAAGATATATGCAAATGCTGTGGGGATTTTATTTATGCTTTTTAGATATCATAGCTTATGAAATATAAGCTTGATTTTGAAGAATTTTATAATTTTGTTATTAGGTTTTAAATAAGAATAAAAATATATAACTGAGAAGTTTGCTATATTTTGTGCTTAGGAAAAAATTATATATAAAGATATAACCTAATCAATAATTACATAGAAAAAATACACACAATAAGGAAATGAATAACAAATAAGGACTTGGTTTGCACTTAGCAAACGATAAATCTCAATTAATAATTTATAAAAGCATGCCCAATCCTTAAATACTCTAAAACCTAAACTTCTTCTATATATTCCAAACCCACCCATCCTTCTTAACTTTTTCCAATTTTTCTTATTCCATTTAACCCTAACCTTTCCAACTAATAAACCTAATCTTTGACTAATTTTTCTATTCAAAATTATTAACCTATAATTTTTTATAAATTCAAACAAATCTTATTCTTATAAACTATTGAAACATAATATTATCAAACTTCACAGTTTTTTCTTCACAAGAACTATAAACAGGAGTTTTCCATCCCCAGTTATCATCACCAGTTTTTTTCAATATTCCAGGGTTTAAATATTTCTGTTTTCTATTGCTTTTATCATACAAAAACTCTTTATACAAATTCTCATAATTATTTTCAGTAAGTAGCTTTAAATCGTTTTTCACAGATACAGCTGGCAAATGGCTTGAAGGACTACGTTTTTTATTTTTAATTTCATGTACAGGCAAAAATCTTGCCGGGACTTTGCGTTTTGGGAATTTCGATCCTAAAAAACTTAACCCTTGCTTTTTCTCAGTAATTTTGTTTTGATTATCATAGTTCTGAGGACAATTTTCTTCAGTATCTACTCTTGATGAAGAAGGGTTTTCTGATGTTCGTCTATAAGTTTTCTGAGCTTTGGATGAGTTGGGTGGGCTTTGGAGTTCTCCAGGAAGCGATTTGGGTAAAAATATTTCCTCGATGTCGGATTTATCGATAATTTTAAAAATTGCCCTTCCTAATGTGTCGAATTTCCTGGAGTTTTTGGCATGGAAATCCTTGATATATCTCAGACTTTCTCTAGGGACTCTTGAAGCTGTGAACTTTGATGCAACACCTCCATCATAAATCTGAGAATTATCAAATGTTCCACTTAGGTTAAGTTTTTTTTCTATTGACATAGAATAATTGATTAAAGAGTCTTTGTTACTATTGAGAATTCTTGGAGATCTGAAATTTTGATTGTGGCCATATAGCACTTTACTACCCTCCATTTACTTTACAATGGCATATTTTTAGCAAAGTGATAGGAGTTAATTATATAAAGTTTATATGACGGTTTAATAAAAAAAAAAACTGAGGGAAATTAATTCAGAGCTTTTTGTAAGGTTTTTATTTGGAAAAGTTTAGATTTTATTGTTTTGATAACTTTAAATTCCTATTTTTGTGTATATGATAATTATTACAACATTTATAAATTATGACCTAAATTCAAAAAGTACTGAGGATTTTTAAGAGAGGGTAATAGTTTAGCTTTAGAAACTATAAAATTATAAGATAAGCATATATAAGAAGTTTGAATATGCGTATTTTAATATGATATGGCAATTAGAAAGCGATTTAGGGTTAAAGATAGAATATATTTTTATGGTTTTATAAATAAAGCAAATCATTATCTTCTAAAGATCATAAAAAATGAATAGGATATTTTTTTAGTTAATTTTGGTGATTAGGATGTATAAAATGCATAATCTTTTAATATTTTAGTGATTCTTTACTTTCTTTAAGAGATTGCACTTGATATTTTTTGCAAAAGATGTCCGAGATGCAAAAGATGTGATGCTGAATCATAAGAAAAGCTTTTTAAATACACTGATAAAGTATGTAACAAAGGATTTCAGTGAATAAAATAAGCTTATTTGAAAGTAAAAAATCTGAATATAATATTATTTTACTATTAGGTTGTCTATGACTTAATCAAATTAGAATTTACTCTATGATTATTTTGTCAGATCTTTGTTATGATATAGTATCACTCTAATACCATTGAAGAAATTTGGAACAGGATCAAGTATTTTATATAACCTAAAATAGAACTTCTAATATCATAATTTCATATCTTAAAACAAATACTTCATCGATAATTTTTAATTTCAATATCAACTATTTGTCTCTTTTTAAATTTATAAACCGATATTCATCTACTTATTTTTCTATTTTTAATCTAATTTAACTTCTTTACTGTTCAAAAAGATTCTTATTATCCTAAATGATTTTTCCTAACAACTACACATCTTTTACCATTTCAAATTTATTAAATCTGAATCTCTACACTACACTGGTCTATAAAATCAATCATCCTAATAAAAAATATAACAAATTTCATCTAAAAACCATTTTAAACGTACAACCCACCTTCAAAATCTTCTCATATCCCACTTCATACAAAAATATCATCAAATCACCATTTATCTAACTATAATCAAAATGAACAGTTTTTTTATCACAAGGACTATACAAAGGTGTATTCCATCCCCAATTCTCATCATCACTTCTCTTTAATATACTACAATTAAAAGGTTTTCTTTCCCTAACCCTACTCATTTTTTCAATCATCAAATCTTTATACATTTTTTCAAAATTATTTTCTATCAAAAGCTTTAAATCTCTTTTCAAATTCACTACAGCAATATGATTTTGAGGGTTAGTCTTTTGTATTTTTATTTCACTAACAGGTAAATATCTAGCTGGGGTTTTTCTTGGGGGTATTTTTCTATGTAACAAATGGATTTTCGTTTTTTTTTCTGAATACTTATTAGAATTTGTTATACTTTCCCATGTAGAGTCAAAAGATTCTGAGTGTTTTGAATATGGAATCTCAGGTTGGGGTAGGTTTTTTGTGTGTCTCGACAATAAAATCCTTTCTGGGGAAATGATAAGTTTGTGTTGAGATTTTTTTGTCTGCATCATATATTCAAGGTCTGATTTTTCAATGATTTTTATAATAGGTTTGCAACAAGTTTCTGTTTTTTTATGGTACTTGTGCATTATATCATTTAGGTATGTTAGACTATTACGTGGGGCGCGTGATGAGACAATTTTAAGCCCTGAAGATACTTCGACGTAGCGAGTATTTTCAGTTGGTTTGCCGAAATTGAATTTTTTTTCTTGTGCCTGGCTTTGGTTTATTGGGCTTGCTTTGGCTGTATGATTAGGTGTTGTAGGGGTTTTTAGAAACTTGTCATATGAAAAGATACTTAGACTACCCTCCATTAAATTATAGGCTTGTATATGGTTTGAAAACATTAAAATAAAAGCTTTTTGCTAGATTTTTAATGTTATAATTTAGTTGTAAAAAGGTAGAGTTTTGTATAGTTTGGTATAAAAAAAGTATAATTATGGTTATGTTGTAAGATAAATTATTTTGGAAATTAAGAATGGATTAAAAAATAGGATTGGCTGGAATGATTTATTTATGGGTTTGATATTTTATTATAGTTTTTTATTAGCGAATTTATAATGCTTTTTTCGAATATACACTGAAAAAAAAGTATTTTTATTATTAATTGTGTAGTTTTTATTATAATTTTTGGACTTGGGATAATAGGGTAGGAGATTTTGATAAGAGTTTAGGGTTTATAAGAAATTTTGAAAGAAAATGAAGTAAATAAAGAAGGTGTAAAGTGTGAGATAACAGATGATGAAAAATGCGGATGGGTAATAGGTTTTATGAGTAAATTTATTAGAAAATAATGTATGGATTTGAAGTAAATTATGGATTTTAAGTTAATAGAGAGAATGAGGTTTAATTTTTTTTTTAATAAGTATATGCTTTAGCAGTAAATTGCAACAATTCATACTTATTTTCAGTTATTAGATAATGTTATTATGTATAATATCTATGACTAATATCTATATTAATCAAAATGCACAGCTTTTTTATCATTAGGACTATATTCAGGAGTATCCCACTTCCAGCTTTCATCATCTTTTTCTTTCAATATACTCATCTTATTTCTAGTCCTCTCTCTAATCCTACTCATTTTTTCAATAAGAAAGTCTTTATTAAGTCTCTCATAATTATTCTCAACAAGTAATTTTAAATCTTTCTCCAAGCTCCTAGCAGCCAAATGTATAGGCATGTTTTTTTTAGGAGGTCTTATTTCACTTATAGGTAAATATCTTGCAGGAGCATTTCTTGAGCTAGTTTTATTATATTGATTTGTAAATATTGTTTTTTTATTCAAACTTTTCTTTGTGCTTTCCCAAGTTTTATCAAACGATTCTGATAATTTTTTCGTGCTTTTTTCTTGTAGTTGATTTTGTTGAGTTCTGGTATAATTAATAGTCCCTGGGCTTAATGAGAATTTAATATGAGGATTTCTTTTAAAAGAAGCTTGCTGGGATGTTTCTTCAAAGTTACGATTTTCTGAATTCGATGCGGAATTCGCTGTGTATCTGTGATGATATGTGGATGGGTTTTTTACTGATGGCATTTGATCTGAGGGAACTCGAGTAGAAACGATTTGCAAATCGGGTATTTGGTTGTAAAAACGAATTACGGGCCGGCGTGGGCCAATGATTAAAGGTTTTTCTTTGTTATTGTGTTCAGGCTGTTTGTTTTTTCCATAGTCTTTTGGGCTTATGGGGTTAGAGAATGCTTTCGAATCCTTTTCATAAGGCAGGATTTTTATATAAGCATCCATATTATTGTATATAATTTGAACTTGTAAAAACTACAAAGAATATTTAGTTACTAAAATGCTTATTATATAAAACATAACATATAATATCTTTAATATGCGCTTAGACTAACACCTAACATTATTTTAATATTAAAACTATAAAAACACAATAAAATGATATAATAAACTTTATACATCAGTTAGTTATTAAAGCCTGTTTTAAAGAATTTTGTAGTAACTGAATCTCACTATCAAGATCTGCAATTTCTTGATGTATATCATTCTCATTATGCTCAAGATAGTTTTTATATGTAACATATTCTCTTGAAGGTGTCGAGTATTGGTTTTTCTCTGGTTTAGGTGTTGATATAAGACTTTTCAAATGATTAATAGTATCATTTTGCTCTTTTAAAGAATCCCTTAACTGAGAAATACATGAATTTAAACGAGATTTTTCTTTGGAAAGTAGTTGGATTTTTATGTCTTGATCCTCAATAACTTTTTTTAACCCTTCACCATTTTCTAGTTCTTTAAGTTTTTCACGCAGCTGGAGTGTTTGTACTTTCATTTTTTCTAAAGCTTTTTTATAAGCTTCAGATGAAGATTCTTCTTGAGTTTCCATGCTTGGTATAGAATCTTTTTGGTTTACAANCTTCAGATGAAGATTCTTCTTGAGTTTCCATGCTTGGTATAGAATCTTTTTGGTTTACAATAAGTGTTTCAAGAGCTGTTATTGTTTGACTGATTTTTCTAATCCCTTCTGTAAGTTTTGGTTTACTGCAAGAAATTATTGGTTGTTCTAAGAGAACTTTAGCATGTTTAGCTAACAGTTGATGAAGTTTTAAAAGTAATTTAGCACTTTCTTCAGATCTATATGCAATTAAATTCTCTAGATTGTATAAGGATTCTTTGATCTTAGATAAATTATTCTGTTGTTCAATTGATGAGTCTGGGGTACTAGATTGTAAAAGAGATACTTTACTATCAATATCTTTTAAATGGGTTTTAAGCTCTTGGTTCTCTTGTAACAAAGCGTTTTTTGCTAGTTTCATATCATTTCTTTCTGTGATCCAAGTTTTTTTTTCTTTCTCATAGTTTTTCTGTAGGCTAAAATACAGTTTTTTGTAATTTTTTAAAGCTTTTAGTTGCTCTTGGGTTATCAAAATTGCTTTCTTTGGCTGGGCTCTTTCGTCAAGCATTTTTATGAGTGTAGTTTCATCAAGATTCTTATCAGAAGACAGAGTCATTTTACGCCTCTGACTTTTGGATCGAGTTCTAAACTTATCTCTGTTCATATTTAAAATAAGAATTTGAAGCCTTTTTCAACGGCTTTTTGAGTGTAAACTGATATTTTGTTCAACAATGATTATGTTTAGTTTTTGAATAAGCATAGCTGAAGGAATAATTTAAATATTCCAAATAAATATAATGGAAGGAAAAATTGTGTTTCTGGTAGACTATGGTCTTTTAGGTACTATAGTACTTTCTAGTATTTCTTGTCTAGCAAGAGCGGACTTTAACTTTATTTTTAGCCTTGTCACTTACTACTTATGGATCAATCTTAAAAACAAAGAAGAAGATCGGGTAACTCTTGGGAAAAAAATCCTCTTCCTCAATGCTGCATTACTAATTCTTGACTTAGTTTGCCTTGTAAGTCTTTCTAATGTTTGGGGCGAAGATAATGATGTTTACGCAAGTATCCACAACTTTGTCCTTTTTATCTCGTGGCTCAACTTCTTTGTCAAAGTATTTTCTATATAGATTGGGATAATATTGGCAATTTTATATATTTTTAAAGATGATGTGAGGAATTTCGGACCAGCAATTGGCAATTCACAATCTTATGATATTGGAAATCGATAATAATTTAAGTTACTTCTTAGTATTAATAATAAAATTAGTTTATATTTAGAATTAATGTCAAGCATTGCCGAGCTTGTAGAATTACTAAAAGAAGGAAGTATTAGCAAAGAGCAGATGCTGGAAAAAATATACTCGGCATCGTTCCCACAAAAACCTGAGAGCACTAAAGCAATAAAATCTTTGGAAGCACCTCAATTTAAGTTCGAAAGTGGAACCGATTTTGAGTTTAATTCGAATGATTTTGAAGATTTTCATCCAAAACCCACACCTCTTTTCGAGCCTTCATTTTCTGTTTTATCCCCTGAGAGTTTTATCAATAGGCAACTTCAGTGGGATTTAAAAAAAAATATCAATCAAGAGGTCCTCCGTGAAAAAAAACTAAGAATAGATGTGAAAGATTGTACTTTTAAACCAAAAACTAACATACCAAGTTGTAAATTCACAAAAGAGACTATTGAACGCTTAGCTAAAACCAGAGAAACAACAAGGTTACTAAAAATCAAAGAAGATCAAGAACGTAAAAGGTTTGAGGAAGAAATGAAAAACTGCACTTTCCAGCCAGAAATCAATAGAAACTCAAGTATAACTGGGTCGAAATATTTATCAGATACCCCGAAAAAAATTGTTTTATATGAACAACCTGCATTTACCCCAAAAGTTAAAGGCCCATCAAAAACTATGTCTTCAGCTAATGAATATTTAAAACAAGACCCTTTTGAAAGACTATCTCGCCCTCGTGAACCTTATCAGCCTGAACCTGAAGAGTCTGAAATAACTGAAAATTTTTTTAAATCACAAATCCAATACCCTGAAAATCCAGGATCCTCATTCTCTACACGTCCATTTTTCGAAAGACAGGCTTTATACGAAATCATGAAACAAGAAAAAAAAGAACTTCTTCAGCAAATAACCTCAGCAAAACCTCAAATAAATGAAAGGTCAAAAAAACTTGTCACAACAGATTTTTTTGAAAGAAATGATGAAATGATATCAAAAAAATCAACACCAAAACAACACCCAAACGAGCCAAATTTTCAGCCTAAGATCACGAATATGGGGAAAATGAGAAGAAATCGAAGTGTTGCGGAAATGTCTTATGGGGATTTAAAGAAAAAGAATGAGAAATTAGAATATTTGAAGGAATTACAGGAGGATAAAATTAGAGAAGTTGTTAATCCGAGTGTTTTTCAGAGTAAAAGCTATGCGAATGTTAAATCTAAGTTGCAGATTGCTGATGATCCTGATTCTTATGTTGAAAGGATAAAATCACAGCAAAGGAAAAAAGAACTAGAGACGCAAATTGCTAAAGAAGAAAAAATCAGACAGGAACTCTCTGAATGCACATATGCACCAATAGTTATAGACGCACCTGTTTATGTTAAGCAAATCGCCAGAAATATGGCTATGATTAAAGCAGAACTTGCTGCTAATACTAAACCAAAAAAACCAGATTGGAAGTAATGATATGTATTTAAAATTTTAATAATCATGATATTATCTAATGATTTCCGAGCTAAATATTTTTTGTTAAGGTATTTTAAAGTGAATATAATTAAGATTCTTGTTGATTATTTAATTTCTTGTATTGAATACTGATAAATATTGTAGGTTAAGACTTAAATTCTTTATCATTACTCTGTCTAAAAAAAATTAATAATTAATGTCCGCTGATCTAGAAAAAGCTTCTCTTCCAAATATTCCTCTATATCTTACATTGAGACAAAAGAGGAAATGAATTGTTTGACTGAGGATGATGGAGAAGTGATTTATATTAGTTATGATGTTAATGAAAGGATTTTTATGAGTGAGTCTTCTTGGATTTCTTTAAAGTTTCTTATAATAATTTCAGAAATTATTTTCAGTTACATTTCAGCTAAATTTCCTGCCAGGTGCATAAAAGATAAAATTCTATCAAATGCGAATGGTTTTAGCAACAGGGTCTCAGAAAAGAGCAGCCTGCAATCTTACAAAGTTTTTATTTCCCTTTTATAAGTGAAATCGGATTTATAACAAATTTAAATCTCTTGTAATCTATATGCAAATGCACAAACAGTCAAATTTACAGGACTAAAATTATCCAATATTATATAAAAAATCAATTGGATAACCTTAAAACTATTATTTTGGTATACTCATAATTATTTTTTCTTAATTTTAATTTTTTTTCTTAGTGCTTATATTTTATTAAGCGTATTTCTGGTGCTTCGTTTGGCTGTTTATCTTAGTTAATATTATGTGAGAAGTTTAAGAATGTTTGTTAATAATGTTGTGTATTTTTATGAAGCATTGAATTATGTAGATACAGTGAGGATTTTTTTACTTTTTTGGTTAGTAAATCTGTTTATCGGGGAAAATGCTAGATGGGTTGAATGGCTTTTAGCTATGCTTTTTATGTTTAAGAGGAATTTCAGCTTTTAGGGTTGTTGATGGGAGTAGGTACTATGTTATTTTGATTAGAGACATAGTTCTCTATAGCGATGAGTTTGAAATAGAACTAAAGAAAGAAGAAATAAAGAAGCAGAAGAAGATAGACAGCAAGATCAAAGACTATGTTGAATATATTGCGTATACGAGAATTAAGGAATAATGGTTCCCTTAATGGGAACGGTAAACCGTATTAATAATAATAATGTTACTTTGATTACTAGGGTGCTTAATAATGTTAAATATTTTTTAGTTATGTTTGTATACTTAACTATTGTGTTTAGAGTAATTTTTATGGTAGAGAGAGATAGGGAGGATTTTGTTTTGGAAATATCGATATTCCTTTTGATATTAATTTTGACACTTATGATAAAAAGTAATAAAGGGAATGGATTATAATATTTATGTTACAGCATCAATGCTTAGTGAAAATGAAGAATTTAGATTGTAATATTGAATTTATGTTTATAAAAATAATTTATTGTTATAAAGATGAATTTATGGATAGTGATTAATTTAAAACTGATTTTTATAGAAATTATAATATTTATAAGTTTATAGTTTAGATATTTATAAAGATAGTATATGCTAGGGAATAACTATTAAATTGACCTAATAATTTGTGTTAAAAATCGATTTGCTATTTAATTGGCATAAATCTAAATAATACAAGAATTATAAATAGCATTTTAGTTACTCTAAAAAAAAATATTATTGAATACTTTATTGTTTATACCAATTTAACTTGCTTGTATCAATTCTTAAAGACTCCTACCATCAGTTCCAAATCTAAAATTCCATAATTGATTTCATTGACAATCATTATTCACCTTAGAATCCAAAAATTGATGTTCTGAAGGAAAATTTCTCCAAAAATACTACTTGTATATTATCACCTCTTAAAAAACCCATCTTCCACATCAAAAAACTTAAAAAAGCTCCTGCCAAATAAAAACAACCCTTTAGTTAAAACTTATTTTTAGCCTAACTTTTACATCATCCATATATCTCTAGTCAATTCAACAACTTCTCTATCTTCACTTCTCTTAAGTTTATTCACTAAATCACTAACCATCTCAATTTTCACCCCATTACTTGTTGCAGCTTTCATAACCCTCAAAGCTCTTCTTTGTAAACTACTCTTATCAAGTCCAGCCACAATAGTCAAACACTCAACAATCTCTTTACTTGGATTACAACTTAACTTATATCCATAAAGCTGTAATATTAATGAAAGACAATGAGTGCTTTTTTCAACAACTCCCTATATAAACCTTACCGGTTCATTCATAAATTTGAGTATTTTCGTGCATAAGACAAAATTTTCACTTAGCGCTTCTGTGATTTTTAATATAGAAAAATCCTGGTTAACTTTTTTTCCTCTAACACTATCAGCAGCTAAAAAAAGCAGCTCATATAAAATATCAAGCATTTTTTCAACACACCAGTCCTGATCGAAAATCACTTTCATTACAGAATTGACTTTGTTTATAACCCCCATTTGGACTAATTCTTCTAAAGTGTTTTCTTGGGATTCAATGATTTTTTTAACAATAGATATTAAATGAAGATTAAGTTTTGGGTTTCCTCCAGAAAAATTTTCTAATAAAACTGGGAAAAGGTTCTGTATTTTGACAATACGAAGAAAAGCAATACATCTCTCAATTATTGCACTTAACAGTTTTTGAGCATATAAAGGTATTGGATCTTGGTCATCAAGATACTCTTTTATTGATGGGATAAGTTGTTTGACTAGTAAATCATTGATCATTTTTGTTGTAACTTTATTAAGATTACTTTGGTCATAAATACTGTCATCATATAAAAAAGTTATGATTATATCAGAGAACACTTTTAAAGACCTAAAACGAATATCAGTATCACTACTCATTTTTTGAGCTAAAATCATAGGTAAAAGGCTTGAGACTATAGTTTCAGCATATAATCCTAAACTCCTGCCATGTGAACTAAAAGCTTCAAGGAGCATCAAAATCTGTTGTGAGACTTCATTTGGTAGGTTTTTACAAGCTTGAACTAATTCACATAAACTTTTTATACAAGTTGGATAATAAAGTCTTGATCTTACAGATGATGATGTGAGTATTTGCTGTATTGTTGGTAATAATGATACTATAACTGAATTCCCAGTTAAATTTAAATCTTCAACAAGTTGTTTTAGTGAGCTTAATGTAATTTCATTAAGACTGTCCAAGATATGCATTAAACAGTTTTGGACGTATTTATAAGAATCTCTTACCATTTTATCCAAAACACTAAACAACTTGTTCTCGGCAATTTTCCCAAGAGCTTTTGAGGATTTTATAAGAAAACACATAACAAGCAAAGCTTTTCCTCTTATGACAATGTTTGAACTTTCAAAAAGCTCGATTAAAAGCTTGCAGAAATTCTTGTCTTCAGATAGTAAATTTGTGAATTTCGGTTGGGAATTCACACAAATCGTCAATATTATCGTTAATAAAGCTTGTTGTACCCTTTGTTGATCTTCAGAAAGTTTTTGGCATATGATTTTTATTGACAGTTTTTCTGTTACAAGAATTGCTAATGAGGAATTAAGTCTTAAAACGTGAGTAAGGCCAACAACCGCTGAAACCCTAAAATTGTCGGATTTCGTTGTCAAAAAAATCGACAAAAGGTTCTGGGCCACTTCAGGACTAGCAAATTTTGACCCAGCTTTTTTCGATTGAGCGCATATGTTTTCTATAGTCTTACATGCATAAAAACGAAAAATCTCATCATCAGGAGTTTTACTGATTTTAACTACAGTTGTATAAAGCCCAGTTGGTATATCCCAATCATTTCCTGTATTTTCATCCATTTGTGTTGCTGCATAAAAAAGATACTCACCAAGAGCTGACATTGCTTTTTTCCTTACTTTGTCGTTTTTATCTCGAAGTTGTTCTGATAAAGTTTGAAAAAGCCCACAACTTGATAATTCTGGGTTTATTAAAGTTGCATGTCTGATCATTTGCCCAACTATCGAACAGATTCTGATTTTTACAGATGAGTTTTTGGCTGATTTGAGAAGTTTGACGAAAAGAGTTATGAAAGCTGAGTTTATGAGTTTATTGGCTACTGCAGAATTTATTATGATGCTTTCGAAATAGTTTAGAAGATTTGTTTTGTCGGATGCCGTTGATTGAGAGGTTAGGCAGGTGTAGATTGTGTGGAAATGCTCTTCGAGTTTTTGACTGTCTGAGTTTGAGTGAATATCTTCTGCTGACCAGGGAATTAATCCAAGGGTTTGAGAGACGAATGCTACTTCTGTAGGTTTTTCTACATCTCGGTTGCCGATGATTGGTTTGACTGTATAATCTGAAGTCTGAAAAATAAGTTCACTAACTGGTGGAGGTTTATTAGTAGGTTTAATATACGCAGCAGTTTGAGCACTATTCGCTCTATGATGACCAGGTTTATCTTCTTCAATAAGCATCGATGTCTCTCTAGGCTTAGCCTGTATAGTTACAGGTCTAAATTCCCTCTGACTAGTAGGTTCATCTTGTATATTATAAACCTCTTCTTCATCATCTTTATCCCCATTACTTTTCTCAGTAAATCCTTCACTCTTTTCCCCAAACCCTTCACTCTTCTCCCCAAATCCTTCATTTTCTTCCTCTTTTTCCTTCTCTTTATGTTCTCCAAAGTCCACAACTTGATCTTTATCATTCAATTGTATATCTTTCCCTTCATTCCCACTAGCACAATATCCTGTTTCATCTCCTTCACGCAATAAATTCTTGTGTAAATTCTGTGAAATCCTCAAAACATCAATTTTCGGCTGAAAAATCCCTGAATCCCTTCTAAAAGCTAAACTCCTCTGTGTCAAAACCCTTGTTTTCAAGTATTTTTCATACAAAGGTTGTGGAGGAAAATCCAAATTTCCAACAAACAAACGGTTTTGCCAGAAAGGATGCAAGACCAGTTCTTCCCAGCTGATTCTTTTAGAACAATCTTTTTGTAAAAGATCATTTAAAAGATTATTGAACTCTTTAGACATATCTGATAAAACAGGAATGGTTTCAGTGGCTATCTTAGCAACAAGATCTTGAAAAAAATTCGATACAAAAGGTGGCTGGCCTGAGGCCAGCTCATAAAGTACACAACCTAAACTCCATAAATCTGAATAAAAAGAATGGACTCCATCCTCTTGGAATAGTTCTGGGGCCATATAAAAAGGTGTCCCTTTTTTATTCTGTGGGTCTTTTTCTTGTACTAAGTCAATAATTCTTGTTGTCAAGCCGAAATCAGCTAATTTTAACACCCCGTATTCTGTAAAAAGGATATTTGAAGGCTTAAGATCACTGAATATTATCCCTGAAGAATGCAAATAAAGCAATGCTTTGACTAAATCTATACCAAAAGACCGCACAGCTTCTTCGTTAATTTTTTTGTCTTGTTCGATAAGAGATAATAAGCTTCCTCCTGCGCAGTATTCGAAAATTATCCACAAATGGTTTTTAGTCTCGTACCAGTTGTAGAATTTTAAGATGTTTTCATGATCAAGTGTATGCATGATTCGAACTTCATTTAGTATTTTGGTTCTTCTGTGTTTTTCTACTGATTTCACTGCGAGATATTCGATGGTTTTCTTTTTCCTACCTTTGTAGACCACTGAGGACTTTCCTCTTCCGATTTCATCATAGATATGATAATTGTTCATAGTAAATTATTTTAATAAGGATGCAAGTTGATGTGAGATGGATTATGATGGAATGAGTGGTTTTAGAAATGGAGATTATGATTTTTTATGTGATGAGGCTTTTTTTTTCGGGATTTAGGATGATTTTTTGGAGGATTTATGTGGGTGAATTGGAAGAGTGATTTGGGAAAGAAGATTTTATTAGTTTTGTGGGAAAGAGATTGGAAAGTATGGCTTAGGGTGGAAGGTTAGAGATTCGAGAGGGAGTTATAAGGCTGCCTGGTTTAGATTTTGTAGAAGAATTTATTTAAATGCCTGTTTGTGAGATTTTGAGTTTGTTTTAGATTTTAATTCTATAAAATCATGCTTAGGTTAAAGGTTTTAACATTTTTGCTTTTGCTATTTGGAGTAATTTACTAGGCAATTTAAATATCGGTTAAAAAAATTAATTAATTGCCACAATTTTTTTTTGTTTGATTTATAAGAGGATTTTTTTACCAAAATTTTATGAAATACTAAAAAACTTTTATCATTATCATAAACAAAAACCATCTCAAATCATTATTTTACAGTATCTTTAATACCATAATTTTACCTACTTGAACAATAAAAAATTTTATAAATGGAAGGCAAATGTTCTCGATGCGAAAATTTATCAGAATGGTTCTGTACATGTTTCAATGAAACTTTCTGCCAAAGACATTTACAATCACATCTAGATATACCAAGAGACCATCTTTTATCCCATAATCCATCATCTGCATCAAATCAAACAATCCAAGAAGAACTAAAAAAAAGGCTTTCAATAATAAACTCACTTTATTCCAAATTTGAAAAGGACTGTGATGATTTTATGGCCAAATTCCAGTTAGCAAAGCTTGAATTACAAAAAAAACTTCAAACTTTTATTGATGAATACTTAGATTTAATGAAAAAATCTTCTTTTACACCTGAAGATTTAGGGAAATTAAATGATATAGAAAACTCGTCAATGTTTTTAAAGGAAAGTTTCGATGATTTAGATATGAGTGCTATAGAAAAGTACTTTAAACAAGATCTTTGGACAATAAAAAAGTTTAAAAAGAATAAAATTACTAATGAAAACATGTTATTTAGGAATACAAATCATGCTTTACAAGTATTAGGGAAATATTTTGATATATATTTATCGCTTAATCATAATGGTATTGGTTGTTCTGAGATTTCTGATGATGAGAATTTTATCATTACCGGGGATTATGATGGGAAAATCATTATATGGAATCTTATAAATTATACTATAAAATTTTCATATAAATGTTCAAAAAATCCAATCACAGCTGTAAGTATAAGTCAAGATAATACAACAGCTCTTGTAGCTAGCGAAAATGGTAAAATTTATGTTTTTGATATCAACTTAAAAGAACTTATTGATATATATCAAGAACATACCAGCCCAGTTACCAAATTGCTCCTAATCCCTCCATCTCTATGTATATCAATATCTACTGAAGACTTTTCAATTCTCATATACAACTACAAAGATCTTAAAACATACAAAACATTTCAAAGCCAAAATAATATAATAAACACAATATGTCTTACAAATTCTAAAAAATATCTTATCTCAGGAAGTGAAAACTCTACAATTAGCATTTATAACATTAATGAAAAATCATTAACACATACTCTTATTGGTCATGAAAGTTTTATAACAAAACTCATAGTTTCATCAAAAGATCAAATCTTAGCATCAGCATCTGGGGATTCATCAATAAGACTTTGGGATATGAAAACATATGAACTTTTTGGTATACTTGAAGAACATGAAAGTACACCTTTGGATATATCTTTTAGTTCAGATGATTTATTTCTTATATCTTGTGGTTATGATTATAATATTAAAATATGGGATATTGTTGATAAAAAATGTGTTATTCGCGTTCAAGAAAATGAGTTTTGTCCTATGAAATGTTGTTTTTCATATAAAAATCATAAATCTTTACTTACAGATGATTTGAAAAAGTCTATAGCAAATTTTGAGCCAAAAATGAATTATGAATATTGTTTTTATTGTGGTGAAGAAAGTATAATAAAATGTGTTAAATTGTCTACTGGAGATATTGTTAAAAAAGGGATAAATTATAAATACGCAAGAGGGTTTTTTATGTTGAAAAATAGTCAGGATTTAATTGTTGTAGGAAAAGAACAACCTTCAGTACAAGTATGGAAAATTGATGAAGATAAAAGGATTGATTGTTTTGATGGGCATTTAAAAAAGATTTTATGGGTTTCGGTATGTGATGATAAAAGGATTGATTGTTTTTATGGGCATTTAAAAAAGATTTTATGGGTTTCGGTATGTGATGATAACAAGTTTGTAGCGAGTATTGATGAAGATGGGGTAGCTAAAGTTTGGGATTTGGAAAAAAAAAGTTTGATACAAACTTTTAAAGCACATGATGATGTTTTTGAATGGGGTATTCAGCAAATTCACTTTTCTAGATGTTCAAAATACATTATAACTTTTTCTGAAGATAAAAAAATTATTCTCTGGGATTGGCTTGCTGGGAATAAAATTACAACTTTAATCAAACAAAATATTTGTTCTTCAATCGCCATATCTTTTTCAAACACATTACTTGCTTCAGGTCAAATCGAAGGGAATATTAGTCTGTATTCCTTTCCATCATTAGAAAAACAGGGAAAATTTAAAGACCCATCAAGATCTCAAATAAGTTCTTTATCTTTTTCTCACAATAATACTAAAATAGTTATTGGAAACACTGAAGGGCTATTAAAAATCATTGATTTAGTAGAAAAAACAATTTTAGCTGTTCTTGAAGGACATTCAAGCTATATAACTTCTATATATTTTGGTAAAAATGATGAGTATTTATTAACTTCTTCTATTGGATGTGCGGTTAGGATATGGGATTTACTGACAAATAAAGAAATTGCCAAAGTGACAAATGAAAAGAACTCTAAAAAACTATTAGGTAAATACCCTGAATTAAAATTCTTGGTTGATGGGATTGAAAATGATGCTGAAAATTATTCTGGTAAAGGGTCTTTTGATATTTCTGATTTCCCATAAACTCTAACTTTTAATAAATAATTTTTGCATGAGTAATTCGATATTTCTAACTAAATTTATCAGTTTAAAATATTTATAATAAAAACTTCAACACTTTTAGTATAAAAATCTATATGATATTAAATGATTCTAATGATAAATCTTATATCAATTTATTATTGTTCTATTGAATAATATTTTATTTTTTACAGATTTAAATGAAACAAAAATTTTATATAGGAATAGTGAAATTGGCATACTAAATAGCCTTGTTAAAAAAATAATTTTCATGAATTTTGCATAATGTGCTATAATTAAAAAACCAATAATAAAAATTGAAGAAAATAAAAGTATTTTAGGAATGTATTATGGATAATCAAACAAAAAAGTACATACCTATAAAATCATAAGAACTTAATCTAAAAATTTTCTTAAAATATCTCTGATGCTTTGTATGATCAAAATCAAGATTTGTATATTAAAAGTTTGTGTTTTTTATTGAATTTAGAGCACACTCCCAGCTTTATCTACTTAAGTAATAAAACTTTATGTATTCGATATTATTAAAGTTTATAAAAATATAATTATTCTTATGATCATCTTAGATATTCAAATATTATTTATCCTAATAAAAAATCAATAAAATACTATGATAGATGTTTTTGCAACTTTAACAAGGATTCTAGTTATCATATTATACTTAAAAAAAAAAATTATATGTTGAACTATAAAATACTTTATAAATAGAAACTAATAAATTTATGCATCCTGAATAAAAGCAAAAACAAAAACTTTATATGCATCACTCTTATAAAATATTAGGTTTATATAAAAAATTCAATATCCTTATTGCTTAAAAAATTCATATCCCAAGTTTTCGTATAAATTTTTCCATGAATTCATTCCTGTATATGTTTTCAGTTATTGCATAGCTTTTTATAATCCTTTATTCGTTCTGTATATTATCAACAGAAGCAAAATTCATCATAGACTACTTAATTTCCACTCAATACATAAAAAGAACCAAAAATCGCAAATCATGATTATTTTTTCATTGTAATAAATCGATTAATTATATTTCCTATAATTTTTCATAAAATTTTAAAGTGTTTTCTGTATCTTAAGTACACAAAATAACTCCTCTGTGTAAAATTAAGCNAAAATTTTAAAGTGTTTTCTGTATCTTAAGTACACAAAATAACTCCTCTGTGTAAAATTAAGCAAAAATATCGACAAATTTATGAGCAAAATAAAAATTATATAAAAAATCCTTAATAAAGGCTTTATTTACAGTGATACACTCTAACAATATAGAACTTGTGAATGTTGTAAGCTTTTTCATATATGATATATAGTACTAGAAGTTTGGTTTTAGGAATAAAAATCTTAGGTGATTAGTTTATTTTCTTTTACTGCAATCTTAAATCCAATACTTTTAATCTTGTAAACTAATTATTCTACTAGAAGGCCAATTACAAAAAGAATTCTCATATGATTTTAATAATATGAACATAGCCTCCTCAAATTCGCATATAAGTCTATGGAAACTGCTAAAGCATTCTTACTCCAGCTCATTGAAACATTATTTTTTAGTGACTCTAGTCCTGGTGATCGAGCTTTTTCTAAGCTATTTTATATACAATTCAAGTGCCTATTCGAAAACCTTACTATTGTTAAGTATTTTAGCAAACACCTTAGGAATACAACACTTTTCTATGGACAAAGATCTCCCATCAGTAATTTCTTTCAAGCATTTACTCCTCATTTCCTTGAATCTTCATGAAAACTCAGCAGAAAAGCTTAGCACCATAATATCTTTATTTCAATTTATCGGGCTTATTGTAATTGCTGATGATCTTATAAGGTGTAGACTTGAATTCGAGAGCCAAGATAAAAAGCTAACTCAGAGTCTAGAATTAGTTAACATATTTTTTGACGATACTGATTCACATTGCGCTGTTTTGGATCAGAAATTTAATTTTATACGTAAAAGTCGTTGTTTTGATATACTTTTTAGAGAAGTAGATTTTTCTCTTATTGAATATGTGCCGAAGTTATCCCCTGAATTAAAAAGGAATGTTAAAAATGATATTAATGGGCTTTTTGATAGTGTTAAAGGCACAGGGAAATTAGAAACTGTGAATATTCATGGGATAAGATATTTATATGAAGCTAGGACTATAAGTTATAATAACCAGCCAGCTGTGCTTTTGAGACTTAAAAATGCGAATTCGGAGGCTTTGCTTGAAAAAGAAGTCCAGGAAGGCAAAATGAAGTCTGAGCTTTTAAGAACTGTAACTCACGAATTACGAACGCCAGTAAACTCAATAATGAATATGATTTCACTGGCTTCTAACGACAGCATACCAAATGGGAATACAGAAAAACTTAACATTGCATACTCTTCTTGCCAATACCTTTTATGCATAATAAACGACCTCTTAGACTATTCACAAATAAAAGCAGGGTGTTTAAGAATAACCAAATCAAGTTTCCTTTTAAAAGCTTTTATCAAAGATGTTATTGATCTAGTTCGTTGCCAAGCTGGTGTGAAATCTTTAACAATAATAAACAAGTCCCACGATTCAGTCCCAGAAACAGTTTATTCTGACCCATTCCGTCTAAAACAAATCCTCCTAAACCTTCTTAGCAACTCTATAAAATTCACATCAAGTGGTTACATAGAACTCTCTATAACCAGATGTGGTAAAACCTTAAAATTCTCCTGTAAAGATACAGGTATCGGTATTAAACCAGATAAACTTAACACCCTCTTTTCTATGTTTGCTTTTGATGATGATACAAAAGATCTAAATCCTCAAGGTGTAGGTCTTGGTCTTTATATATCAAATATTCTTGCTATACAACTTGGTTCCTCAAGTATCCAAGTTGAAAGTATTCTTGGTAAAGGTTCAGAATTTAGTTTTGCTATTGATTATCTAAATAACGAACTTCATAATAGTTATATTGAAGATATCCCTGAAGAAGTTTGCGATATACACTTACCAGACTCTTCACCACCACAAAATCTGTCTAATAAAACCAAATTTGTTCGTAAAAAAACCTTAAGAAGTAGTACACAAATTATAAATACAAATGTTGTCCTAATAGCCGATGATAGTTCTTTCAATATTATGGTTTTTAATCAGTTATTACAAAAAGAAGGGATATTAACTAATGCGGTTTATAATGGAGATGAAGCTGTTAAAGAAATTATAAAACATGATGGAAGATATGAATGCATTTTATTGGATTGTGAAATGCCCGTTATGAATGGATGGGAAGTTGCGAGGAAATTGAAAGAGTATAAGAGGTTGGGGATGATTAAGAATTTACCGATTATTATTGGAACGACAGCGTATTGTGATGAGAGTATTATGGCTAGTTGTACGAATGCTGGGATGGATGATGTGATTATTAAACCTTGTGTTAGAGAAGAATTGATATTGAAAATTCATTATTGGGTGAAGATGTACCGTATGAATCTTTTATAACACCCTTTGTTAGGTATTAAAATAATAAGCACTGAAATTTCTTAACTAAATCAAAAACACAATTCTAATCCAAAGATAAAATGGCTGATGCAAACAGGCATAGATCTCATCTGAAGCAGCAGAACAAGCCATTCAAGGGTAAGAGCAAGAAAAAAGACAAGTCTGGTCGGACTATACCTCTAGCTCCAACACCCACAGAATGGGCTGCAAGTACAAAAGAGTCTCGCAAGAATGCATCAGCCCAAAAGCGAAAGCTCCAAAGAGAGCAAATAACCCGTAAAAATCGTGGTTTAGACACTTCAAAACCCAAGCATCCTTACATAGTAGGTCTATTATCAATGAATCAAGAATGTGACTGTGAGGAATTAAAAAATATCCTCATCAACAACTGTGAGCCTGGAGAAATCCTCACAATTCCTAATTCAGAAGGTTGTCAAGTACAATTCGTCATAGTCCCTCGTGATGAACTCGCAGTTCTTGACTGGGGAAAAATTGTCGATTGTTTTTTAATGGTTTTCAGTAGCAGAAATGCTGATTATTCTAGAGCAAAACTTGATCCAACTTCAATCAACTGTTTTGATGAAAATGCTTATACATATTTAACAGCTTTAAAAACACAAGGATTTCCTGAAGCTATTGGCGTTATGCAACATTTAGAATTAAGTCCTATAAAAAAGCAAAAAGATATAAAAAAACTATATTCGAGATTTTATGAAAGCGAGTTCCCGAATAGTTCAAAAATGTGTTCAAGTTTAAAACCCCAACAGTTACTTAGGAATTTAAATACTTGTTTGAAGAATTGTGAAGAAGTTGGGTATAGGGCGAATAGAAGTTATTTTTGGGCTCATTCAGTTGAGGTTGTGGATAGGATTGTAGAATTTACTGGGTTTTTGAAAGGAAATGGGGTGATTAATGCGAATCAGTTAGTACATGTTACTGGGGTTGGAGATTTTCAGGTTAACTCACTGAAGACTGCGAATGGGATTTTTTTACCTACGGAAGAACGGGAGAATATTGAAGCTGAGAAAGACCCTGGAGCTTTTGCTGCTGAACAAACATGGCCAACCGATTTAGAACTGAGTGCCGCTTTTTCAAAACTTGAAGTAAAAACTGATCATCCACCCAATGATATTGATGATGAAGAAGATGAAGGTCAATTAGAGATTTCAGACGAAGAAAAACAGGTATTTGAGTTTGAAGATCGAAAACCAGAAGATTTTGATTTCCCTGATGAAGTGAATACTCCAAATGATCAATTAGCTAAAGATAGGTTTCAGAAATATAGAGGCCTTGCTAGTTTTAGGACTTCTGAATGGGACCCTTATGAGAATTTACCGATATCTTATAGCAAAATTTATGAGTTTAAAGAACCAAATCATATAATAAAAAAACATTCTTATGAAATTGCTGAAAAATCTAACCAGAGTTGTTTAGGTGCTTTGGTGACAATAACAATATCAAATTTCCCAGTTCATTTATTGAATCAAAACTACCCAGTTATAGTATCAACATTGCTTCCACATGAAAGAAAACTCACAGTATTGAATTTCAGATTAGAAAGATGGGGAAATGTTACAGAAAAAATCAAGTCTAAAGATCAAATATTGTTACATTATGGTTTTAGAAGGTTAAACTGTAAACCGATATTTACTGAAGATACAACTGGGGATAAAAGCAAATATTTAAAAGATTTCAAAGATGAAGGCAGTGTAATTTGTAGTATATTTGCACCTGTGTGTTTTGGTCCATGTAATGCTTTAATGTATAAAGAAACAATGGAAGGTGGTTCTTTAGTAGCTGTAGGAGCATTACATTCATTTGATCCAAGAAAGCCTATAATAAAAAGAATCCTTTTAACAGGATATCCATTGAAGGTAATGATTATTTAGATTCATAAACGTAAAGCAGTGATAAGGTATATGTTTATTGATCCTAAGGATGTTAGATATTTTAAACCAATTGAACTTTTTACTAGAAGTGGACTTAGGGGACATATAACAGAATCATTAGGTACACATGGGAATATGAAATGCGTATTTAATGATTTTATTAAACATGGAGATATTATATGTATGCCCCTTTACAAACGAGTTTTCCCTAAATGGGAGACTACAAACTGGCAAACACCAGTATAATTTAGGTAGATATATAAAGATTACAAAAAAAAACTCATGATTTTTATTATAAATACTCTTTTTTATACAGCCTCAGCCCTGCTGAGGCCAATTTTTAAAAACGGTTTATGTTAATTTTCAGTGTTACATTCTACAAGATAGTCTTTACTGTTACTACGCGGTTTTACTATCCCTGGAACCATTTCATGAATTGATTCTTTCATACTTACTATAAGATCATGATAGATTTGATTTGATAATATATTATAAGTATGTAAACCATGCTGTTTAATATTCTCAAGTTCATCGTAAAAAGTTTTTTCCCCTTCTAAGTTCTCAGCATGGACTTTGGAGTAGTTTTTTTTCTTGAAATTACAACTAAAATACCAATTAGATGATGATATATATATATAAGCGCAAATCGATACAATAATAATCCCTAAACAGATTATCCCAGAAATACTTACAACACGGTCATAAATTGTGTTTTTATAAGAATAAAGATACCCATCTTGTGTGTAAAAGTGTTCAGGGAAAATATCTTCAGACCCCAGCATATATAGCGAAAATGCTGAATGCAAAGCTGCACTCAAAGGTAAAATAGCTAAAAACTTATCATTGAGTTCTTGGCTAAACCTAGGAGGTTTAGAATAATGCCTTAACACCAAGATCTTATCAATCCAATACAAAACTAGCATTGTCGCACAGCAAGTTACATTAAGTAAAGGTATTCCTCCACTATACAACATAGAAGAGAAAACAACATTTAATATCTGCGAATACCTAGTTGCAATATCAAAATCTGGCCCTGTAAAAGCAATATTAATCTCTCTTTGAGTCTTATATCTCCTACAACAAACTCTTTTACATGCTCCTTTAGGGTAAAATATCAGTAAATTGCCAATCTGTGGAGAAAAAACACTAACAATCATCGTAATCGTCAATGTTGATCCTACCTGTACATACCATTCTCTAGTAAAATCGCTAAACATCGAATTAAAAATATACTTGCCAAAAGGTAGCTTATCAAAAAACCCTACCGAAGAAAAATTCGCATTAACCGCCAAGACAATCAGTGAGGTGTTAATAAAAACCGCAATAAATACCCTAACCATAATCTTAACCTGTTCTTTACTCTTAGAATCCACACGTTCAAAACGACTTAAACCTCTAAAAACCAACTTCAAAAAGAAGTTTATCATAATAACCCCACAACTAACAAAAAACCTTATAGTAATTCCATAGCTTCTTTTTTTCAAAAAATACCCACAATAATTTGTTAAACTAGTATCAGCTAAGATTTCTTTTAAACTTTGTAAACTACAATAACAATATTTCATATCATCTGTTGTATATAAAATTTTTGCTATATTCAATGAAACATTTTTATCAACTTGATATGTTTTTATACATTTTATATTAGAAGGTAAACCATCATCAAAAGATCTCATTAAATAAACAACAATGATTGTTGAAATAAAAACTATACAAGCAAGGAAAATTGCTAGGAATTGTCGTAAAAGTCTTTTACATGATGTGTATTCAAGGTTTTCCCAATTGATATTAGAAGGTTCACTTGTTGGAAGGACTGTAAGTTTAAAAGTATTACGGAATTTTAGTTGATTTGGGTAACGAGATAAACTAATACTCGCATGTTTGTAGTTAGTTAAACAGTTAAGTCGATCAGAAAGCCTAGCAAAGATTATAAAAGCTTTGATTACAGGTAGTTCATCATGTGATTTCGCCATGTTAGCTTGTCGGGTTTTAATTTCTTCATCAAATCTTTTGATTTCTTTTTTAACCGTTGCAAGTTTATACTCAACATTAGCCCCGGTTAGATTAAGTCTTTCTAAATATCGAAGTTCCATAAGTAAATCTGCTCTTTGTTTATAGTTTTTTAAGATTCCATTGTATTTATAAGCAAAACGCACTTCGACTATATCACCAAATTGTGAAAAAAGTTCAGTGACTTCTTCAGGTTTGAAATTCTCACATGGAAAACCGGTTACTTCAACTGCGTAGTCGGCGGCTGTGACGTTTTTTTGAGAGTTTGATTGGATTTTTTCACGAGAAACCATGTGCATTGATATTACGGAGAATATGAAAATCATTGAGTAAAGGATATCTGCGATAAGTAGGCGGATTTTACTGTTTTTATATGAGTGGAGTTGATTTTCAGCTTGAGTTTCTGATAAAGTGTAGTCGTAGGTGTACTGGTTTGCTAGAGTTAAAGAGTCCCAGTCTTGACGCTTCACACCATCGGGAAGACCATTACCTAAGTAGTTCTCGTACATTGGCCAGATTGAAATAAAACTCATGAATAAAAACATTATCCCGATCTGTTTAATTGATAGAAAATATAGTTGCAGTCCGATACCATATTCACCTAGTTGGCTTAGTTTTGTTTTGCATATGGACGCTTCATGAAGCTCGCCATCTACTTCTACTCTTATCATATGGGCTTCTCTAAACTCTTTTGCTTTGTCTATATCTGGAGGCAAGGCATAGTCTTCAAATTTAAGTGCACTTAAAGTGCCCCTTTGTTTCATATTCCTGTCTACTAATTTAATACTTTCGACTTCTTCCATTATAATAATTATAAAGATTGAATATTTCACGGAAATTTATATTTGTTAAAGTGTTAATAAACAATTTGATAATTATAGAATACAAGATTTCTAATATTTTTAGGAAGATTTTAAAAGTTTCTAATTTTTTTTCATTAAGTTTAATTAGTGCAATTTTTTTGTGAGTTTATTGAAAATTCTAATGAAATACTTTGATTAACATAGTGATATATACTATATATAATTAAATCTATACCAACAAAATCTATTTTAATAGCATTCAGCCTCTTATTCTAAAATTAGCCTAACACCATAAATCATTTCAAGATAAACACATTAAACCATTCATCAAAAGCATAAATATTCCAAACTTCTCAATAATTTATAATACAACAACAATCTTTAGAATTATAAATCTAAAATTCATTACATAAAAAAGCTAAACCAAACCTTTTCTTTTCTTCAATAATTCCTCCAAAACTATAAAAATCAATCAAATCCTTTTAAAATCTAACAAAAATACCTTTCTAAATTCCTATATCTTTAATCTATATTAAACTAATCCTACACAAAATATCATATCATATAAAAAAAGCAAACCCAATACCTTTAAAATCCAAAAATAATTTTTATTATGCTAATTATAAACTAAATTAACTTTTTAAATTTTTTTGACTTAAAAGATCGAGTCATACGATTAGTTCTAAGCATTGGCACACCAATTGAACTTGGTATATTATAAATCCCTGGTGCTGGGGTTTTAAAAATCTTAATTCGTTTTGTAGCTTTACCAATAGTACAATTAGGTCCTTTACTAATCTCAGGTAGTTTATAATCTCCAGGAGCAGGGGTTACAAACCTAGCTTTCGGGAATCTTTCAGGAATTGACATGTTTTTTCTAAGAAATTTCGGCCTGTTACGATTCTAGATATAAAATACAGTTGGTAATTTTTCAAGAGAATTTGTTATAGAATTCTTTGATTTAAATATATCAAAACCATAAGAATCTATATTATAGCTCCCAGGACCAGGTTTAGAAAGTTTTGTAGGAATTGAACCTCTACGGCTTTTACTTATAGTAAATGATGGACTTCGGCTACTATATGGTGGAGAATAATCACTTGGTCCTGGGGATAATGATGCTTGACCAATACGTTTAGATTTAGGGAATGAATAAGCAGGAGGCATTGAGTACTTGTAAGGATTTGCAGATACAGTAGAATAGCTAGTCATGATGTATTTTGTAAATATGTTATTTTGAAAGTATGAGTTTTTGACAGTTGATGATTTTTGATTAGGAAATTTTTTGGGATTTTTGAGAGGTTGGATATTGAAAAGATTAGGATGGTAGAGAGAGTTAGATAAGGTGTTATGAATGATGATTTTATTATATTTAGGGTTATAAGTTTTTTGATTATGATATAAGAATATTGAGAACTTTAATTATTTTACCAATAAAAATACATGCGAATTATCTCATCTTCAACCGAAAAACCTTTCCTATAACATCTAGGATTCATATCTTTTTTACCTTTTAAGATCAATTTTTTCTTAGTAAAATATTTTTCATCTGTTTCAGGATCAGCATTTACTTTTTCAATATCTTGAGACTTTTTTTTTTCTGGCAAATGAAAAGTCCTGTATTTTCCACTGATTTGTGAATTGTAATTATATTTTATCCTTGAATACAATTTTGAATAAGGGTTTTTATCATCTATTTTTGGGTGCATATGATAAATCCATCTTCTACATAGTTTTCTATGTCTTGCTAGTATATATCTAAATTGACTTCTAGGATACTTAGTATTACATTTATCTCTAATTTCTTTAATCTTTTCAGATAAAAGCTGATGAGAAGTTTTGTGATTTTTTTTTTTGTCAGGACAGATTAAGATTCTATTCATAATAATATTATTAGCATAACCAAATGCTAAATTATTATATGTATGTAATGATATATGAAATTAATCAAGAACTCAAGAAGGAAAATTGAAGTAGTTAGCAAAGTTGGGATAGATAAAAGATCATATAAAGTTGAGTATGAATATAAAGGCGAATGAAGTCTTCGATGATAAAAATACAAATTATAAAGGAGCTAATCAAAGAAAGTATGAATATAAAGGCGAATGAAGTCTTCGATGATAAAAATATAAATTATAAAGGAGCTAATCAAAGAAAGTGCTGAAGATAATTAAACAACATAATTACTTTTGATGATAAAAAGGTAATAATTTAATACAAAAATTATCTTTTTTCATATATAATATAATTATTATTATAATAAATTTATCATTCTGATTATATCTCCTTTTCAATAAAAACACATTTCATAACTTCAATAGTTATTACCTTATTCATAAACTCATCTAATATAAATCTTATAACTTATACCATAATTACTTTTCTATAAATATATATTTTTACCATTCGAAATACATGCTGATTATTTCCTTTTCAACAGAAACACATTTCCTATATTTTTTATCATCTACAGTTTTACCCTTTGAAAAATATTTTTTATTACCAAAATATTTTTCATCTTCTTTAGGGTTAATCATTTTATCATCTTTTTGAAAGTTAATCTTTTCATCATTAAACTCTTGAATCGACTTTTTTTTTGGTAAATTATAAGTTCTATATTTTTCACTCAGATTCTGGCTATAACTGTATGGAAGTCTTGAATAGAGTTTTGAATAAGGATTATTATCATCTACTTTTGGGTGCATGTGATACAACCACCTTTTATACGCTTGCCAATGTCTCCCATATTTTAGTGATTTTCTACCCTTGTAATACTTTGTACTACATACTTCTCTAATCTCTTTAACCTTTTCAGATATAAGTTGATGAGAGTTTTTGTGATCTTTTTTCTTATCAGGACAGATCAATATGTTATTCATAATATAAATTATTGACATATTTAAATTCTTGATGCTCTTAGATAAAATAGCATATATCGAACTATGTAATAAACTTTTAAGATTATAAAAATCAAAGTCTTATACTATAAAATAACCTTTTCAAATTTTATATATCCAAAATCTTGATTAAAAATAAAAATTCCTAACAAACTGATCTTCAAAAAAACCTAAAAAGTATCTAATTCAGTGATACAACATAAGATTTTATCGATAAAAACAATAATTATTATAACTAATAATTATATATAATCTAATAAGCATCTTCAGTTTGAACTGAAACACAAGTGCTAATCATAGGCAGTGCTTTAGGAAACAATTTAGCTTGTTTACATTCCATATAAGTTTTCCTCATATTATTCTTAAAATTCACATCAGGATTGATAGGACTATTAAAACTATTATACGTTGTAGAGTAAAGTCCATTTGGGGTATCTAAACTTATATCTCTATTACAAGCCCCAAGACTACCCTTATCTATTTTTTCAGTGCAATCAAAAGACATCTTTTTGAATTTCCTCAGTTCAGAAATCGAGTTTCTTTTTCGATGTTCTAATATATTTATACTGTTTTTCCTTTGTGAATCGTGATTATCTGAAAAGTTTATTACTTCACATACAGAAGAAACTGGGAACTTTTTTTTTTCAGTTACTCCTAAGCCCATGTTCTTTAAAGGATTTGAGCTTTGAAGGGTTGCTCGATAATCTAAAGGTTCAAGTTCATGAGGGAATTTCAATTTGGCTATATTGATTTGTGTAGACAAACGCAAGTGGTAAGGAGATTTCCTATGGCTTTTTGGTGATCTGCTATAATCCTTGTTGAAATTAAATACCTTCTGCTTGAGAAAGCTGCTCATATTATATATAATATGCTTTAAAATTGTATATAAATACGATACTTGCTTTATAGAATTCTTGTGTATGATTTACTCTACTTTGAAACTATTATTTGCCTAAGTCTTATTAATTTAATAAAATTCAAACTATTTACACATTAGAAAATACTTATTAAATTCATAATACCCCAGCCTTAATTAGCCTATAAAATCATATCTAAATTTATCATATATCATGAAATTTCTTTAAAACTCTTATATAATATTAAATTAATAATTATAAGTCACTTTATTACAAAAGTAGACATTAAAAATCAGCATCCCAATCTTTAGGTGCATGATTTTTCGTAATTTCCGGTATTGGTTCTTTACTTTCCAATTCATAAATCTGTGTTCTTATATCAGGTAAAGTTTCTCCTTCAATATTAACACTAGCCAAATCATCAATAGGGTTACTAATATCAGGTATATAAGGTGCTTTTACTTGTTTAGCTAAAAACTTATCCCAATTAACCCCAAAAAACCATCCATGTTTCATAACAGATTCACAATTCCCACGCATTGCAGGGNTATAAGGTGCTTTTACTTGTTTAGCTAAAAACTTATCCCAATTAACCCCAAAAAACCATCCATGTTTCATAACAGATTCACAATTCCCACGCATTGCAGGGTTTTTATTAAGAAGTTTCTCTAAAAGACTACGACAACCGAATTTTGTACTGGGCAAAGGTAAACGTAAATTTTCTTCTTGTATACGTTTATAGATTTTAAATGTATCTTTCTCGTCATCAGCAAAAGGCAAAGAACAAAANGTTTTTATTAAGAAGTTTCTCTAAAAGACTACGACAACCGAATTTTGTACTGGGCAAAGGTAAAAGTAAATTTTCTTCTTGTATACGTTTATAGATTTTAAATGTATCTTTCTCGTCATCAGCAAAGGGCAAAGAACAAAAGAGGAACTCGTATAGCATTACCCCAAGACTCCATAGATCAGCTTCTATACCATAACCTGTACCTTTGATGATTTCAGGGGCCATATAGTGCGGCGTTCCCATAACAGTAAAAGTCCTATTCTTTATAATCTTAGCCGTGCCGAAGTCAATAAGTTTAGGATACCCATCTTCATCAATCATAACATTCTCAGGTTTAAGATCCCTATACACAATATGCCTCTCATGCAAAAACTTCAACACCAAAACCAAACACGATATATAAAACACTGACTTATCCTCATCAATCTGCTCAATCTCTCTCATAACATCAAACAAATCAATCCCCCTAACAAATTCACATAAAAAATACACCCTATGATAATCCTTAAAAGTTTTTACAAGTTTCATAAGCATAGGATGATCTAACTGTAACAAAATTTGCCTTTCTAATAAAACATTATCAAAAATTTTATACTCATTAATTTTCCATCTTGATATAGATTTCAAAGCATAAGGGACTTGTTTCTGAACATCATAAACCAAAAAAACTTTACCAAAAGTCCCACGGCCGATTTCTCTAACTAAAGCTAGATCAGAAAACCCAATACCATCATTTTGTAACTCAATTCTTTTAGTCAATTGTTTTTGTATAGGTTCATCTAATATATTAAAAAAATCTCCTTTACCTAAAGTCCAGCATTTTGTCAGAACTTTAGCCTTAACTGTTGCTGTTCGTGGCTCATTAAACATTATCGACCTTTCGCCAAAAAAGTCATCTTTAGCTATCATACGCAAATACACATTGTCTTTAAAAACTTCAACCTGACCTTCTTTTACTATAAAAAAAGACTCTCCAGTATCACCTTGTTGGAAAATAATATCACCAGCTTGAAACTCCACAATTTTCAAATAACTTATTAACCCTTCTAGTTTTTCTTGTGAAAAAGCTCTAAAAATATTCACTTTTCTTAAAACTGATATTAAATCATTATATGATATTGTTGTCTCCAAATCCCCACCAATACATTTTTCTACATCTTCTCTTGTAATCACAGCCAAATCCGTATCAGCAGTTGTAACCCAATTTTCTGAATATTTTCCTAGACCTTTTCTTAGTTCAATATCACCAATACAATCAAAAACATTTAATATATTAAATTCACTACGTATTTCCCCTTTAACAACAAAGTAAATTTTTTTCCCTTTTATATCCCCTTTTCTAAAGACAATTTCATCCTGACCATAAGATTCGATTTTAATAAATTGTAAACATTTTTCATGCTGTATTGGGGATAAACTTTTGAAAACACTACTTCTTTCAAAGGCTATTCTTTGGCTATTTCTATAAATAATATCTTGGAATTTGCTTCCAAGAACATCATGAAGATCTTCTGAACCTATAGATAAAACTGATAATTTACTTAATGCTTTTACTGTTGCTGTCCTTTGAGTATTGTAAATAAGTGCTTGTTCACCAAAGAATTCCCCTGGACCTAATTTTCTAATCTCCATGTTTTTGATTGAACATGATACTTGACCTTTTTTTATTATATAGAAAATATCCCCAGGATCATTTTCTTGGATTATTTTATCCCCAGATTTGAAATCTTGGCTTATTAATAAATCGAGCATTAAGAGTTTTTGTACTGGGGTCATGATTTTGAATATAGATGAGTTATCTAAAAATGACTTGTTGTCAGAGTATTTTGATTTACTCACTGAATGAATTGCATTTTTAAATGCTTCTCGACTTAATACCCATAATGATGATGGCTCAAGGGTTTTTACTGTCCCTGTTCTTAGGGTATCATGAAGTAAAGCTATTTCACCAAAACATTCACCTTTTGTTAGGACTGATCTTGTTATATCATTTATTATAATCTCTACACTACCAGAGTTGATTATATAAAAATATTGACCTATGGAATATTGAATAAAAACAGTTTTCCCTTCTTCGTAATTATATAAGTAGAAATTCCTTGTTAAGGCATTGATACTTTTTATTGGTAAAGAGTTAAATAAAAAATGATCTATTAGGACTTTGCGGATTTCAACTTTTTCTAAAGAATTTTTTTCTCGAGTTTCTAAGGTTCCAGTAATAAGTTCAAAAGCTTCTAGTGAGTATTTTAATTGATTATCGAGTAATTCTTTGTATTTACTTCTTTTTCGTTCCATTGATCTAGTGAAGATACTTTTTTTACGTATGCTTAAAGATATATGCGAAGTTGTCACTTGTTTAGATTCTACTAATTTGAGCTTTTTGCCTTTGGTTCCTGTGCATCCCATAATTATGATGTAATAGTTAAACGTTTATTACTTGCAATGGCTAGAATAAATTCAATTATTATGCATAAACTAATAAAAGGATTATTTTAGAAGATCTTAATATTTCCCTAGCAAAAAAAGTAGTAATTTTGATTACCAAATTTTATGTTAAAGTGCATCCTCCCGCATTAGGATATACAATTTTCATTCACCTACTCTTTTCTATTGCTCAAATAATTTAAATTTTAACCTTCGACCTTCTGATGGCTGAAAATTAAAGTGCATTTAATATAAAGAACTCGTTTTAAACAAATCCTTTATAGTCTCCTTTATAGTTTTCAATATAAAAGTAGGCTAATTAATGACCCTAGACTTGTGTTTATATAAATCCTATCATGAAGACTAATTTTTTCATATCATATTCTTATCAAGCATCTTTAAATATTATAATCTAATCCTCATTTAGTTTTCTCTACATAAAACCTACTCCTAAAATGCAGTTTCCACACAGACAAAAAAAATATTATAAAATTTACCTTTAAGACCTCCATACAAAATGGTTCTCCATATGCCGATTTGCTTTTATAATCATATCAAAATCCTCTGAAACTGTAACTTTTCTCCTATCTTATCTCTAAAAATTATTAAAACCTTAAACTCTTATAAACCAAAAATATATCCTTCACACATAAACCAAAAACCTTCCTCATATTCCAAATATCTTATCATAAAAATATCAATATACCTAACCCTACAATAAAAAAAAAACATAAAATTCTCATACAAACAAAACCAAAACCTATAAAAATCTTAATAAAATATTCTCCTTCCTTCATCATCCTATCAATATTCTACCCACACAATCATAAAATTACTATCATCAAGTCAAATAAAAAATGTCACTAAGAGCTATAGTTGAGATTGTAGTCCATCTCGAGAGCTTTAGAAACATCGATTTATTCCAACAAGGTCTTTATTACTTACAATTTGAAATTTTCCACACAATGAGTGGGAAGAAATTCTCAGCTAGTCCTTATAATATCTATTCATCAGATAACCCTCCTAAGAATTCTGTTCGAATCCCAGGGCAGGTTATAGACATTTTCTACAACTCCCAAGCATTTTATATAAAATACTGCGACGAAGATGTGGATTTAAACGAAATTGCCGTGTTTAGAACAGAAGTTGAAGTCAATAATGAATCTGAAATTCCTTATTTGACCATACAATGCAATCTTATGTATTGTGATTTAGGTGGAAGAATTACAGGTAAAATGCTTAAGTCAATTATGGATAACCCCCCAGGATTTACTAAAGAAGCAAGTTTAGAGATACAAGTTTTGAATTATATAGAAGGAGTGAATCAGTTTGTCCCTATAATATTTGATGACTCACATTTTTGCCTTATGAATTCAACTATACATGTTTTGTTGATTGATTTTAGGTTTAGACCGACACCTATGGTTAGTAGTATTGAAGAAAATACTCAAGGGCCGAATAAACCAGCACAAGAACTTAATATCCCAATGACCCTAGCTGAGATTTTTTTCCCTCCAGGTGTTGATGCAACATCTGAACTTATTGACCAAATACATGAAAAATATATCCGCCTTCTGACTATTGTCCATAACAAAAACATGAGACTAATCCGTGAATGGGAAGAGTATCTGAAAATCGGTCAAGTAAATCAAACCGTCAAATCTGTAATCCCCCTTGAATCCCTTTCTTTAGATTCTACTAGAGACTCTATAAAGTCAAGGTCTGAACCATTTAGTTCAACCTTAGAAGGTCTGGACTTATCTAAAATTGCAGAAAAAATCCTATTAAAAATACAAGAAATGGCTGGAAACATGCATTATCTCTTATATAATTTTATTCAAGTCCTACAAAAAGCAACAAAACATATAGCAATTTCTCTTATGTATGATTATAACACAAGGCTTAAAGATCGTTGGGGAGAAAGCATATTCCGTAAAGTATGCCAAGTTGATAACTATAATCAATTAGGTGAACAAAACTTAGCTTCGATACACAAATCAGCATCAAGAAGCTTAAGATCATCAGAATATTATCAAAATATGGAAGAAATCCCCATATCAGTTGTTGGGTATTTCCCTAAACCTGAATTCCACCCAATATTATTCATGGATGTATATTCAATAGCTAAGAATATTGATAATGATTATGACCCATCTTGGGTTAAATTTACATATAATCGAACTAAAGCTACACATTTGATTGTGTTTGTTCATGGGTTTCAAGGGAATTCTTTTGATGTTAGGCTTATAAGAAATCAGGTAGCTTTATGTAGACCAGATACTATATTGATGTGTTCTCATATGAATGAAGGGGAGACTGAAGGGAATATTTTACAAATGGGGGAAAGGCTTTCTGAAGAGGTTGTACAATATATAAATGAATGGTGTCCTAAAAACTCATTAGAAAAAATTTCGTTTATTGGACATTCCCTTGGAGGGTTGATTATAAGAGCGAGTTTGCCGTATTTGACTGCATATCAGAATAAGTTCCAGTTTTTTATTACTTTTTCTTCACCACATTTGGGGTATATGTACAACACTTCTAAAATTGTTGATGCAGGCATGTGGATAATAAAAAAGTGGAAAAAAAGCGAATGCCTTAAACAGCTTTCTATGACAGATAACACAGATTCTAAAGCTTCTTTTTTGTATTCACTAAGTTTAGCTCAAGGTATTGAATGGTTTAAATATATAGCATTTGTTGGAGCACATCAAGATAGTTATGCACCATTTGAAAGTGCCCGTATTGAAGTTGGCCCAAAAGCTTCAAATGATGCAAAGGGCCGTCTTTATATAGAAATGGCTAGTAATATTTTAAGTCGTATCACAGCTAATAAACTCTATCGAATTGACGTAAACCTCAAATTGAAAAAGAAAAATTTAGATAGTATGATTGGAAGAGCTGCACATATTCAAATGCTTGACAATAATATCTTAGTTCAAATGGTCCTACACTGTTGTGCGCATTTCTTTCAGTATTAAATCTAGCTTATGCTTAAGTTTCCTTTTTATTAACTATTTCCTTACTTTCTTAGAACTTTATTTTTTTGATTCTGGAGGCAAGTTAATTACCTCGATGATGGGAAATCATTTTGATAATTCACTAAATTATCCTTAGACTTTATTTTTGTGATGAAGTTTTTGAATTATATCTGAATGTGTGTTTTTATAGACTCAATAACTTAGTTTTTGAGGATATTATCGCATGTTAGTAGTAATTTTTTTATTTTCATCATCCTTTATTCAAATGATTTATGCTATATTCTAGATTTTCAAGAAACATTTTTTTGATTGCAGGCTTTTGTCAGTATCATATATTGTCAATACTAATGGATAGTCTAAACATTGAGTACTTCATTAATACAAGATTCAGAGCGGACTTTATCTCTTATGACTTTTTTCATGTTTTAAACTTCCAGAAATGAATCAGTTGTAACAAAATACATACTGGCAGTCCTGTCGGTATACAGAACATGAATTTTTGTATAATATACTTCTAAATCGATGCCAGCATAAAGTACAGATTGACTTGTATCCGCATACTGTTATACAAAAAGAATATGCATATATTTGTACAAAAAATCGCATTCCATTTTATCAGAAGAAGTGAGAAAATATAATAAATAAAATCTTATTTTTACTAATAATTTCTCCTATACCTAAATACTACTTCCTATATATAAATATCATAAAATCCAAACTTTACAAGTATTAAATCAGTAATTGGGAAATTTTTAGTATAAAAATGTGTGGTCTTTAAAGTTTTATATATACTCTATCTTTAGGTTTCATATAAAATTCGCTTTCAGATAAGCTTGTAACTAGAGATTCCTGATATTTTTTCCTCAAACTAAATTTTTATTAAGATTATTTTCCTCAAAGTCCTAACTTTACTACTAAACTATTTTTATATTTGTTCATAAAATTGCTAGAATAATGATATAATATTATACTAGCAGCTATTATTTTTTGTATCTTCGTTAATTTGAGATAACTATTTATAAAGCACTTTGGTCTAAGAAAAATTCTATAACTATCCAAATTACACTATCCCATATTAAAATACATAAAAAGTAAATCATAAATACATCATTAATCTATCACAATTAGCAAAAAAAAATTGATATAAAATAAATCTTCAAAACATTGTATATTATTTATGTAATTTTATACAAAAAATATTCAAAACCTCTAATTAAAAACTTATTCAAGGATGTTTATTATAATAATTTTTTGTATATTTTAGATTTTTCTCACAAGATATGAAGATGATAGAGTTTTAAGAAATTGTATTGTATAATAGAATAGAATAATATAAGAAGTATATAAAAAACATTTAAGGGTTATGAAAATACTTGATTTTTTTTCCTAAAAAGGTTTGGGATATATATAATAAATTATCTAGTTTCTAGGGTTTTAATTCTTGTAAATACTACATTTTAGTGTCTGTTCTACATATCTACCGCATGATAAACACTTAAAAGTGTTTTCCAAAACTGGGAAATCCACAACTATCTTGTGATCCTCCCTAAGACATTTAGCACATAGCACAACATGTCCGCAAGGTAAAAAAATTACATCTTTGCTATTGGTTTTGCATTGAATGCACTCAAACTGTTGAAAATTCTTTTCTAGTACGTTGAAATCATTATAAAGGGTTCTTATTTTTCTCTTAAAAGTATGCAAATGCTTAGTTTTTTTCTTACATTGTGTAGCAATGTTTTCACACTTAGAAAATAAAGCTTTAGAAGTATTATTTACACTTTGTATATTGGTTAAAAAAATTCTAGATGTGTTTCTAAGTATATCTTGGCAAGATTTTAAATTGCTGATGTATTGTGTGTATTTTTCTAGAGAATTTCCTAGTACTTCTTGGATTTCAAATTTATACAAACCGAGTAAACTTGAGTTTCTGAAAGGTATAATGAAAAATATTGAATCTAGGTAAAGAAGTGATGTTGCTATTATAAGTTTGTTTTGGGATATTAGAAAACCTTGTATTTGTGAGAGTAAAGAATTGGAAGCTAGCTGGTCATCGGTTTTATCTAGGAATGCTAGTAAACCTTTCTCGATATTTTTCGGGTTAGTTATTTCGTAATAATCGATATTCANTGGAAGCTAGCTGGTCATCGGTTTTATCTAGGAATGCTAGTAAACCTTTCTCGATATTTTTCGGGTTAGTTATTTCGTAATAATCGATATTCAGTATGCAGTCTAGTTCAAGAAAAGATGGAAGTGAATTCAAACCGTATTTTGAAATAATCTTAACTGTTATTATGTGACTTGGGAGGATTAAGTTTATCAGTCCTAAACTTTCGGCCATAGTTAAATTTTATAAGCGTTTTAATTGATAAAGTAAATAATATTTTTTTTGATATTTATCATGTATTTTTGTAACAGTTTTTACATATGTGTAATTTGAAGTAGTGGGTATATAATCAGTATTAAAAATTAAGACTAACGATATTATATAGCAAAAAAACTTTTCTATCAGAAAAAACTCAATTAAATTTAAGTATTTCAGAAAGTTTTGACAAATCAATATTTTCATACTGAATGACTATAATTTAGTCTACAATCTTTTTTATTAGTACTTTTACCTTTTACTTTTGATTTTACATTCACATGAAATATTTTTAAAGCATAAATGAGAGCAATGTAAAAATCTAAATATTTTAATTTCTATAATCACTTAAAAACAGATATCCCATACTCAAATATCATGGATAATCATAAACCTTAATCAAATCATCAAAAACACCAAACAACCTTCCTTATAATCTAAAAAATACTTTATAAAAACTCAATATCTAATATTAAACTCACTAAATCATCAAATCCAACACAAATTTTTTATCCTAATTTTACTTTTTAACAACAAAGCATGATTGGAAACCTAAATTATCTTTCAAATCAGGTATCCTTGGATATGCCATAAAAACAGCATTTTTCGTATGATAATACGTATCACCTTTCAACCCATAAAACTGATTAGGATTATACGAAAGCATATAAATTTCATCTTTATCATTCTCTTCCTGTATTTTTTCATCTGAAAAAATCCCATTAAATTGAAAACCTTTCGAATATTCAATACACTTTATATAACTAAACTCATCAGTACTTGTAGACTTTGTGCTCATATTCTCAGAATAAACTTTTTTCTCATGGGCATATGAGTTTATAGAATCCCCATCATAAGCATTATCCCCAACATAATCATCATGTTTAATCTCAGTTTCAAATTCATCTAAATTTTCATATTCAAGTCCATTTGTCGCATTCTTAGCATTACGAGTATTTATTATGTTTTTAATATTTTGTCCAAGAATTTTTTTTCTCAATTTTTTATCTTTAAAGTTTTGCCCATAGTTTTTATACCTAATATTTCCAGTTTTTTTATTAGATAAACTCATTGAGTTTGAGCTTTCTTCAATAAGCCCTAGTTTTTTTTGTACTCGGCTTTTTGGTGGAGAGTTTGACCTTGTTATTAATTTAGGGTTTTGTGTTGAAGATAATGATGAATTTAATGTATCTTCAAAGTTTGGGAAATCATTTGGATAACCTTCGTTTATTATGTATGGGATTTGGGAGTTGTTAAGGTTACCTCGCTTTTTGTTAGATAATTTTATAGAATCTAAAAAGGATTTTTCATCAAATTTGCTTTGGGTTTTTAGATCAGATGATGAGTCAAAATTTTCTTCGATGCTGTCTTGGATAATCCCTCGTTTTTTACCAAGGCGATGCTTTAGGAGTATAATTTTATGGTCCTTGTCTTCGATGAGTTTTATGAGTTTTTCTATAGAATTTTGATGCTCTTGTAATCTTTGGTTTTGCTCGATTATTTCAAGTTGCCATGTGTTATTTTCTTTTTGCAGACGGTCTTTTTCTTTTTTAATGCTTTCATACTCTGATGTGGAAATTTTACAGTCATGATCAACTTTGATTAATGAGGACGACATGAGCTCGATTTCATTTCTCAGCATTTCAACTTCGTTTGCCAATAAGTTTTTTTCATTTTCAAGTGTTTCGACGACATTGAATTTCGATCCAAAATTCTCTTTATATCTATCAATAGATATAAAAGCGCTATTTAGCTGATAATGAAGTTTTTCTAAATTTTTCGCTTGGTCTTCAAAAGCTTTAGGGTCAATATATTCTCCAGTTGTTTGAGCAAAATTATCCTCAGTGTTTTTTTTGGCTCTTATTAAATCAGCTATTCTTTTTGCTGTGAATTTTTGTAGTAAAGTGAATTTTTTCGATAATATTAGAGGAATATCTGATGGATCTAAACCTATAAAATCTCCGTTTTTTATTTCTGGGATATTAAATTCTTGGTTCATAGAATTCCATATTTCCCATAAGAAATCTACAGTACCCTGGCTATAAGTGTCTCTTAGTTCTTTTGTCCTAGATTTTAAGTATCGTATTTCGTTTTCGTTTTTTCCAAAGATCTCTTCGAGGTCTTTTTCTATTTGGTCCATCTCAAGTTTTTTGTTATTTTTCAAAGATTCTATATTAGATTGAAGCTTTTTTGATTCAATTTCTAGAGTTGTGATGGTTTTTTTTAGAGTTTCGATGGTTGATTCATCAGCAGATCGTTTTGAAGCAGAGCATTTTAATATATCTTTACTATTTTCTAATAAATGTATGCATATTTGCATTAACCCTCTACGTAAATCTGAGTCATACTTTTTCACTTCCGGCATAATATCTTCTAAGCATTTTTCCCATAGTGCCAAATTATCTTCAAGTGTTTCTATAGAAAATATTTTCTTTATCCTTAACTCATACGATTCTACCCTTTCAGTTATATCTGAGTAATCAAATGTTTTTGTAGGAGTATAAAAATCATAACTTGTTGGAAGAGAAAGGATTGTAGTGTTTTCTGTATTAAGAGATTGAGCAGTTCTAGGAGGTTGTCTTGTGAAAAATTTCTGACATGTACTTTTTTCTTGATCTTCTATAATTGGATAAGCTGCATATGGATGGATACAAGTTGTGTCGTTGTGTGTGTAGGAATTTGGGGCTAATGGGGGGAGGTTTGATTTAGGAGAAACAGAGAGTCTTCTAAATCTTATGAGTTTTTTGTCTTTTTTCATTAATCGATTTATTTAAAGATTTTATCGCTAGAATTTTCATAAGAAATAATTTTTCAGTTTAATAAAATCTAATTTTTGTTGTAGTTGCTAATTTATGTCTTTTTTGATATGGTTAATATTGCAAATCATCAACTTATTATTTTTTTCATTCGATAGAACAAAACCTATTGTTATTTTTAAATTGAGATTTCATTATATAATTTATCTTAGAATTTCAACAAAGCATTTGAAGTTAATTTTTTTAATGTTAAATATCTTATTGAATGATTAAAGTTAAAATTTTCAATAGTTTTTGTAGTTTGATTTAAGGATTTTATGATTCAGAATCACTTAAAATAGTTGTTTATATAAAATTGTCATTAAACTCATTTTTATATTTTTGGTTAGTTGTTGAATTTGTATGAAAAACTGGTTGAAAAAGTAAAATAATTTTACTGCATGAAATAAACAGTTAAAAAATTAAATTAATATTTTAATATAGTAACAGAAATATAAGACTTAAATAGAGAAATCAGCTTAGGATCTTGAGAAATTTAATAAGTAGACTGTTGAATCTAAAACTGATTAACAGAAAAAAAAGTAGAGAAAATTAAAGAGGGAACACAGAGACAGTTGAAGAAAATCTAAAAATATATTTTTGACCAGAGAATATTTTGGAAAAATCTGGGCTTATGATTAAAAATATAGGTGCTTCTGATTATAATTAAATGAAAAGAGTTGGAAATTTACTGCTGAGATTGTAATATGCTTGAAAATTTGTGTAAAATAAAATCGATAATAAGAATGTCTATTCGATAAAAAAATCAAGCATCTTTATATCCTCCAAAAAAACAACAACATACCTTATTTGAACATTAATATTAAACATACAATCAATTATGTTATTACAATAATTAATAGTTCCAAATATTGAATTCTCTAATAATTATCATAAAAAAAGTATAAACCTATACAAAATTTCTTATTTAACCAATCTATTTCTCATCTATAATTACCCAAACAATTTTTCTCTACATATAAACTTTAACCCAAAACCGAAAATTACATCTATAAAAAGCATCCACCTTATCTCCATATTCCCTTATTCTCAACCCTGATTTTTTACTAATCCAAAACCTAGCACCCAAAACAAAATCCAAAAAAAAAAAATACTATATTTATATTAATTATATCTCCTGCCTAACTGGTTTATCTCTATTGACAAAAAATCTGTTTCGACTTGATCTTTTAGCTAAAGGGTTAAATTTCTTTTTAATCATCAATTTGCTATTTGGAGTAACAAAAAACTTAATAAAATAATCATTAGTCCCTTCAAAGCCAAAATGCTGGTCAAGTTTATGATAGAGTTTTTTCTTATGAAAAATGTCAGGAAGCTCAGAGTTCTCCTGCCGTACTTGATCAACAAAAGAACTGGCTGTAAGTTTATGTGAGCTTCGGACATCGATATCAGGAGAAAATCGGACTTTTTTAACTGAAAAATTCTCAGCTCGGGAAAATCTTTCTGGTGATGGAAAAAGCGATGCTTTTTTTATAAGGGCTTTTTTATTAAGGATTTCATTCTGTGTGGATTGTTTAGGTTTTATTTGTGGAGGAAGATCTAAAGCCTCACTTGGTAAGAATTTATCATTTGGTAAGGATATATCACGATTTAAATTTTTTGTTGACATATATTGGGGGTTGTGGAAATATTCATTTTGGAGGACTTGGTGTGGGGATAAAGAACTGGGATTGTTGAATCTTTTTTGTGATAAGGTCCTTTTGTATAGCATTATAAATGTCTTTATGAGTTTTTATTTTACTGATTATTTGGTATTAGGAGTAGATTTGAAGATTAAGATTTTAAAAGAGGAAGATTAGTTTGGATAAGTTTTAGGGATTATTTTGATAATTTTTATTGTAAAATTTATAAGTTTTAGGTGATTAGGGTTTATTTGAGGATTTAGTTTGGGTTTAAGATTAGGGAAAGATTTGATTAAGGGAATATTTTTCGAAGTGAACGGCATGAAAATATTATATGTAACTTAGTATATTATTATGATAGGTTCTAGAATTTTTTTATATATATTGGGTGTTAGGGTGCTAAAAAAAATAATAAAAATTTATATATAAAATAATAATTTATTTCAATAAACTATAAAAAATTTCAAAAAAATCCCTAAATCGCAGTATCTACTAAACCTCCCTACAAAACTTACTAAAATATATCAAAAACCCCTCCAAGCCATTTTCAACATCTACAACTCTTTCCATCCCATTCATTAAATCTTATGACAAATTAGATAATAATTTTATAATAAGTCTGAACAATCTGGCATTTGTCAGCAGGCACATCAATACAATCCAAAGCTTTCTGCAATAAGCTAGGGTCTTCTAAAAATGTTGCATCAAACATAGGTGTTCCAAGTACCTTCGCTTTATTAGTAAAATTTCCCCAAGGGTACTTCACATTAGTTTTTGACGGCCATGTCGAATGAGGTCTTTCTCTCAAATGGTCTAACAATATTTTCCTAATTTTTGGTGAATAATCACCTTCAACAGCCATTTCAATACAAGCTAAAGCCATAGTTCCTCTTTTATCAGCAGAAAGCGAAGCTGCTGGTTTTTCCACAGTCTGTTTATACCATCCACACATAGTCCCTTGTATATACAAAGCTGAGTATTTTTTATTTAAAGTCTTAAAAGCTCCAGTTATGCAGCTATTTTTCATAATCTCACAATGTCGGATCTGCACAGGGTCTGATTCAAAAGACGAATAGCAGAGTTCTATAAAAAACACTTGTGTATAAGCAATAAGATGTAACATATCAGCTATACCTGATCCTTTCCATTTATTTGGATAAGTTTTTCTTAATAAATCTCTTATTTTCAATATCTGAAGTCTAGTATCTTTATTTGTCGTGAGTTTTTTATTCAATAATCCTTGATCTAATTTCAACTGCCCAAAAAGATTTATTAATTGTTTACGTACTGAACTTTCTGAGTCACCCCAAAGGTATTCTTGAACTTCATCTGGGGTAAGTAAATAATAAGGTTCATGGTCGCTAGTCCTTTTCATACAATATTTGATTTTATCAACTGCCATTACAAGATTTTGAAGTCGTGAATCTAAAGTTATTTTCTTGTATATTTCTAATGATATACTTTCTAATTCTTTTTCAATCACAAGAAGTACTAAAGATATCCATATTTTAAGCCATTCAGGACAATCATTTAACACACAGTTTCTTATATAAAATTTCTCACATATAGCTTGATCTATAGCATTGAATTTACTTATACAAGCATGAAGCATTAAAGAAGCTCTATGGAGGAAATTGTGGAAACTTGGGATATTACTTGAGTTCTGAGCATGGGCTAAATAAAAAGATCGACATATTGAGGATGCACATAAACAAACGGCATTAAGATGCTCTTCTCGGCTTTCAGTTATAGAATTATAGTCAAAAGTTAACTCATCAAGGTATTTTATATCACTAAGAGCATACATACCTATTGAATATTTGCCTTCAGCAATCATTGTTACAGTACCACAATTAGGTGAACATGAATGACTAAGCCGACTTGCATAACTTCCATAAAATATTGGGTCTACTATAAGTACATCGTATCCATCTGGGTCATCATGATGCCTTTCTAACATTATATTATAAAAATCAGGTAAAGCTTCAACTGAGTTTTCTTTTTTCTTTAGTTGATTTGTTAAACTTTTTATTATATCCTGTTTTTCATACCATTTAGATGGGGAATACAATTGGCCAAAGTACTCGATTATAAGAGAATTTTTTGGGATCCCATGTGGATTTGAACATATCACCCCAGTTCCTTTAGGATGAATCCTAAACTCATTAAGAACTATATCTTGACTTAAAAGAGAACTTAAACCTGTTATAGCATTATAAAGTCCATCTGCATATCTTTTGTCTCGTAAAGTGAATATTTTGTTTGTGTCGTTTATTATATAAACTAAAGCATTTATTATATTCCAGTTTTCAGTAGTCACAGAGTTTATAGCCTTAGTTAAAGCTTTTGATATGAATTTATGCATTTTCTGAGATACTGGATGACGTATATAAGCCATTATGTTTCTATAAGTATATGTATCAAAACCCCATGTTGGGATTTCTTTAACATCATGGCCAAGTTTTTGGAACTGTTTAAGACTGATTTGCCGGTTTTGGCATTTGTCTTCAAAACATTCACAATCGTCACTACATTCAACTCTTATTGATCTATCAGAATTATTACTTTTCCATGTGCTGTTTGCTAGTTCAAATGGTCCTAAGGTTGATAAATCTTCACATTCTTGACCATTACATTTACCTCTTTTATGGGTAAAAAGTCGTTTATATGTCCCTTCTGAGACTTCAGAATAATCTGAAATCATTTCATATTGTCTACTTTCGAAAGCTTCTTTATGCCATATTGAGGTCACTTTCGCTGCAGCTTGATTTGTTTGTAGGGAAGTCTGCCAATCATCAAGAACAGCTTCTTCGAATGCTTTTTTATTTTTTTTCAGATGCTGGATTACTAGGTCCCAAAAGTTGTTGATATAGATTTTCTCGCCTTCAGTTTGCACGGACTGAAGTTTGCTTATGATCATTTTACGTAGGTCTCTGAGGACTTGGGAGATGCTAAAATATGCATGGCCACGGACATAGAAATTGTATATATGATCAAGATTTGTGATTTTTTTGTCTTCATATTCTCTATAATTTTCGACATACTTCGGCTCGTTTTCTTCTACAACATCATTAATTTCCCTAAAATCTAAAATATTCTGCGGTGTAGTCATTTTAAATTTTTTACTAGGCTGGCCTCCTGATCTTTTAATAACAATCGCAATATGTTCATCTACTGAATCCACATAGCATCTCGCAGACAAAGACTCAAGAATATTTTCTTTATAACCCTCCAGAAAATTCGTTGAATCTTCTCTAAACATCATAAGAAAATCTGCTTTTATAATCCTTTCCATAATATCCTCTAATATCAAACAAGAACTTGGTCCTCTCACAGGGGGAAGTTCCTGATTTTTCGGCTTCCTCACAAATTTCTTCTTTTCTGAACACCCACAGTCGAAATTTTCCCCAACAATTTTCCAGGTTTTGTTTATAACACATGAAATATGCATACTTTCCTTACAAACATAACATGTTATAGCAGCACTTTTACTTGGGGATTTACAAAATACACAAGGACTTTGATACAAAGATTGAGGAAAATTATAAGAAACTGTACAATTCAAAGCATTTTTAGTTATTTTTAGCTCTTGTGTTGATTTTATATAAGGTTTAAGTAAAAGACCACAGAATAAATGAAGCCATTTCCTATTATCTGTTTTGATAAAAACACCATTGGACATTGAACATGCTATGCATTTTAAAGCACTAGGGGATAACCCTTTAACACAAGGACTACATTTCCATTCAGTTATTTTTAAATCACTGTAAAGACCAACGCCGCATGTGTTGCATAGGATTTTATGCATATTATAAGTAATTTATTTTTATAACATTCATTATTTTTAAGGTGGTTGTTAGATGATTTTTAATAGGTGGATAAGAAATGTGTTAAAATAAGAAGTTTAGAGAGGATGTTAGGTTGGTGTTAGGTTTGATGATATGACTAGGATGATATGTTTGATTTTGAGTGGTTTAATAGGATTAATTTGGGAAATTTTGGAAATTTGGTTTTTTATAGGGAAGATGAGGTTTTGATTGATGGATGAGAGGATTTTTTTATTGGGTTTTTGAGGATGAGGATGTGTTGGGGATATGGTTGAGAGGATTTTTTGTTATAAATTGTGGATTTTTGGGTTATTTGATAGGAGTTTAGGTTAAGTGGATTTTAGGGTAAGGATATATAGGTGTGTGGTTATTGAGAGGATTATAGTATGTGAATAGTAAATATAAGGTTTAAAACTTATAAGAAATAAACTTGGGTAATTTTCTGATAACAAAAAGCTTTTTATATACTGAGTGCTTATATAAACTAAATAATTTTTATGAAATTTGTTTTTATTTCAAGAATTACGTTTATTATTCTAAATTACACAGTTTTATACTAAAAGAAACCCTGTCACCCAAAACAATGAAGAAAATCGGTATATTTTCAATACAGAAATTCAATAAAAAAACTATGCTTGTGTATAAAAACCCTTTAATTTCACTGTATAAATTATTTAAGCATAAACATCTTGCAGATTAGTTAATTATAATAATCTATTATCCTTGTCTTTTACAGCATGGTATATAGCTAATTTCATGTATTTGCTGCTTGTATAAGCTTATTTCTCGTTCTATTTTATATTGATACTGCTGTATTCTGTGCTTATAAATAATACTTTCATCTTCCATTGTGATGTCTGTTGTCATTACTCGTTTGCGTTTTGCGACTTCAGGAACAGATATTTTGCATCTCTTTCCATTTACGTTCCAAGCCCAGTCCATAATATTATAATCCCGCCAGGCCATATTCTGAGGATTTTAAGCGATTATTTTCATAATTTTCATAAGCCTTTTCAAAATTATATAATAGAATAAAAGATTTCTGGGTATTTTTCCTAAAGGTTTAGGCCGGATTGTTTCTTTTTTGTAGTTTTTTTATAAGGTTTTTGTATTTTATTAGAAAATTTTATATGGCAAGGAAAATCTATAAGGCATAATCAATAACTTCTCCGACTTTATCATTTGAAAGATAACCTTAAAAAACCTAACTCAGCAAATAAATTTAACTTATCATAACCTAAAAAAAAAAAAATCCAAAACATCAATCCAAATATAATCTCCCTCAAAAACTTCAATAATTATATTTCATTAACCTAATCCCAATAAATCTATCATTAAAAATCCTTCACCACATCTTTAAACTATAATTTTCCTAAAAACTCTTATCAAAACTCAAAATAAAATCCTATAATCTTACATAAACTTATTTTCTTTCAAAGATGAACATTTGCAATTTATCGCATAATTCAAACATTCACTACAAAACTGCACATTACACTTGCAAACCTGAATTCCTTTTTTCTTAATCAAAACCATCTCTGAGCATCCAGGGCATTTTTTACGATTAGGGACATTTTTCTTAAATTCATCACATGTTTGATTATCATGAAATTCTAACAAGCAATTCAAACAATAACTTACCCTGCATTTAGGACACCCAATTCTTTTTGTATTATTTGTATCTACTTCAAGTTGAGTCCCACAATTTTTACATTCTAAAACTCTTAATTGCTCACCCATTGCTATAAGAATCCCTGTTTTCTGATGTTTTTGGAAATACTCAGTATCGATTCTTTTGCTTATATCCCTTTCTATAATCTCACTATGACATTCTGGGCATGCTAAAGGGAAAATCTGCTTATCGATCATAATCTCTATATACGCCTTTAAGCATTTCGGATGAAAAAGATCAGCACAAGTTTCTAAATACTGGATTTCCATATCAGGCACAGGATGTTTACATAGTTTACAAGGATAATCTTGTCTGTAAAAGCTACTTTTCTTAACAACAACAGTTTTATTAGCTTTCGACAATGATATAAGTTCTTTAGCTTTCCCCAAATTACTTTTCAAAAGGAAGTTGTAAAAATCAATCTTTTGATATGTTGTTGTTAAAGATGATGAAGCTTCAGCCATAAACCTAAAAATCAAAGCTGCTGATAATGATGTCGTACCAATAACAATCCCAGCAATAAGAGCTTCAAAAATCTCCATCTTTGGGTATTTGTCAATAAGTTTTCTAAGTTCTTCTAAATCCATTTGCAGTATTATTATAAGTATTTTCATAATATACAACAATTTATAGCTTTAATTTATTTAAAAAAAAACTCATATCCTGGAATTTAGGACTTGCTTTATATGAGCTATTAAGGGTATTTTGCCTATAATCAAAAGATTGGTTTATTTTTTTCGATGAACTCGCCCGGACGCTTTTGATTTTCTGTGTCCGTAGCCTTGCTGGTCTTGATCCAGTTCTTGATTGATCTTTAGCAATACCTTTAGCAGCACTAACATATCTTCTACTTCTTATGTTTCTAATATTAGGAGTATTTTCTTTTATATGACTATTGGATTTAGTTGATATAACCCTAGCTGGAGAAGGATTTTTTTTGTTTATATCATTATCATGTAAAAATGATCCTCCTGTGCTTTCAACTTTTTTTTCTATATATTTTCTATGACGTAAATTTGGTTTTATGTTTAAAGTTAGAAGAGGGGCAAAAGGTAATAAAGGAGGATGAGGGAAGATAGTTTTTTCACTTGGTAATTGAACGACACCTTCATTTGCTTGATATTTTTTCATAAGAAGGTAATATGTTGTTGTTATATGGTTATGTTTATTAGCTTCTATGCATTTTTGCCCATGTTCAGTATCGATATTAAAGTCATTAAGTTTCTGTAGGATATCTTTATTTATAGGGATTTGAGTATAACCAACAAGGATTCCTTCAGTGGATTTACTTGACACTTGATTGAACCAAGGGTGTTTACGAATATCTTCAATTGTGTACCGTTTATCTGGATCAGTATTTAATATACATGAAAGCATATCTTTTGTCAAATCAGATACCCATTCAGGAGTCTCATACTCACAGTTAAGGATTTTCTTATACAAATCAGCAGTATTTGGATCTTCAAATGGTAAATACCCACTGACCATAGCAAACAATATCACTCCTGTACTCCACAAGTCAACCCTTGACCCTATATATTTCTTCCCAGCAATCATCTCTGGAGCAGCATAACACGGACTTCCACATGCTGTTTGAAGCAACTCTCCAGGTTTATAAGTATTAGAAAGCCCAAAATCAACTATTTTTATATTTTTGTTACAGTCCAAAAGTAAATTCTCCGGCTTTAAATCTCGATGAACCACTCCAAGCTTATGAATATACTCAACTCCTGATATTATTTGCTGGAAAAAACGACATGCTTCTTTATCTTCTAAACGACTATTCGCCACAATATAATCAAACAACTCACCGCCACTTGCATATTCCATGATCAAAAACAAATGCCGAGGCGTTTCTATTATCTAAATACCCAATACCTCATAAAGTTGGATTATATTTGGATGACGTATTAGCTTAAGGATATGAATTTCCCGAGCTACCCTTTCGACATCAGCAACATCTTTGATTCGGTCTTTTTCTAAAATTTTCACAGCAACTTTTTCTTCAGTCAAAGTATGTGTACCGAGTTTCACCTTGCCGAAAGTTCCTTGGCCGATAGTCTTACCCAAAGTATACTGGCCGATTGTTTTAACTTTCCTATCATTTTTACTGTCCATGAAGTTTATATCATTTTTAAATTCAGTTTGGGATTTCGAATACCTTTTTGTTGACGGAGATGAAAATTTATTGTTATTAGAAGTTTTAGAAAATCATCCAAGTTGTGGTTTTGTATGTGGAAATGATGAAAAAGTTGATGTTTATTGAGTGTAATAAGTTGTATTTTAAAGGGGAATTATATAGTTTAGTTTATAAGTTAATTTCTTTTTAAAGGCATGTATTCATATTTATCAGGTTCTTCTTCATAATAATCTCCATAAAGGTCGCTAGAAAAAAGACCGATTTGTAGTTCATTATTACACATTTCTTCACTACTTTCTTCACTCAAAGGTGGTTCAGGTTCAGTTTTCTCAAAACACTCCATAGACATCTGTATTTTATCCTTAAGTATTTTATCACTATGTGAATTAAGATCTTTTTTCCCAGTACCTAATTTATTTCTTTCACTTCTAACAATCCAAGGTATAACTTTAACATCAACATGTGTTTTTTTAACTTTTTTCTGACTTTTTATATTGTAATTTCTAACTTCTTTTGTCGATTTACTTCTTAATGATGTTTTTTTCCCTATACGACTTTTGCTTATATACTTTTTAGAGTACTCTTTTGATAATGTTGAAAACAATGGGCATGAAAGTGGAATAAAAGCTTTACATAATGAAATAGCTCTTTTTAAAAACCCTTTAGCTTTTATAGGCTCATGAGAATTTATATCAAATTCTCGATATACTAAATAATAAGCGCTTATGGCCATACAGATTTTATCTAGCATAAAATCCCTACTAAGTTCAACTTTTATACTATGTAAAGCTTTGATTTCATTAATAGTCAAGTGTTTGATTTCAAAAATCTCATCAAAAGTGACTTTTTCTATCCAAAGTGAACTTTTTTGCCCTCCAAGAACTGTGTTTAGGGTAAATTCGTCTGGGTTTTTTTTCGAACTTTTGCCATTCATCAGTAAATATAAAAACTGCAACAAATCGTGGGCTTCGTTGTAAAAATCGTAATATCCTTTAGGTTTTGTTGTTGATGTCAATGGCGATTGTGTGTGGGGTTTTTTAAGTTTAACATTAGTACAGTGGTTTAAACAGAGTTTTATTGATAGGATTGAAGCTTTAACTGCTTTTTTTGCTGTGTCCAAAGCGCTAGGATGGTTTTTTTGTTTGGCAAAACAGTCTGCTAGTTGTATATAAAGGAGGCATAAGTATCTGATTTTCCTTATTTTATCAGACTTCCGAATTATTGTTGAGGTTTTATAGTTCCCAAGTTTAGACTTTACGTTATATACACAGGCTTCTAAATAAGCTGAACTTTCTGTGAAATTGTTTAGTCGCTGATGACAAAGAGCGATATTATGAAGAGTTACGAGGATTAGGTCAGAGTCTAGGCTAAGATTTTGGTTTACTAGGACTTCTAAAGATTTCTCGCATTTTTTCAACTCTTCAAGACCTGATTGGAAATCTTGGCTTTGGATGTATGAGGAAGCTTTGGACATGGACTCAAGGAGTGGGTTTGTGAGATGCTCTTTTTGTTGGAGTTTTTTGGATTTTTCCATGGTTTTTATAGATGGGGTAATATAAGTTCAATATTTTATGGGATTTTTTCCTGGAGATACTTTTTAGGTTTTGCTTGGAAGCTGGATTAAAAGAACAGGGCTTGATTTTATATATAGTATAAAAAGGATTGTTAAAAGTGTGAGGGAATTTTATTTTTTAAGATGATTTGATTGTGTGTATGTTTAATATTTATGAGAAATTAAACTATTAATGGGTTTAATTTTATAATGCTGTAGTAATAACAACTGTAGGATGAATTTTGGATTTTTTTGTTTTAGTGTTGATATAGTTTTTATGTTAAAAGGTATGGTGTTGTAGATAAAAACTAAATTTTATAAAAACTTGATATAGTTTTTTAGTTTGTTCGTATAAATTTTTTTATTTAAATAAATCCAAAATAAAACTCCAGATATTAAAGTTAGCATAAATAAAACCTTCTACAGCATTTTGAATAAAAAAATTCCATGGGTAAATTTTCTATCAACGACATCCTCTAATCCTAATTATCCTTTATCACCTAAAATAGCCACATCAATATCTAACAACTTAAAAAATTATTATAATTATTTTAAAATCTTTCCAATACAATAACCGTATCTCTATTCAATCATCCCTATATTTCAACTTACACCTAAAAGTTTTTCTATAATTATTTCCCACATAAAATATCATATTCATCATTCTACTCAAACATTATTTTTTAAATAAAAATCTCTTTTTCTTTAAACATAAAACAAACAAACCCTTCAAAAAAAAAAAAATATATAATCCCTTAACTCACACACAGACTATTTTCTCAAACCTAACCTATTCTTATAAAAACCATAAAATTGTATATCAAACTACACAAATATATAATTATCAGTAGCATTAAATTAAGCAATGTTTACTGAGGATCCGAAAATCTTAGCCAAAAAAATCCTGAAATTCGAGGAATCCACACGAAAATCAGGTGAGTACCAAAAACGCCTTGAAGATGAAATTATCGCTTTAAAAAAACAACTAAAATCCAAAGCTGAAGTTGAAGAATTGTTAAAACTTGAACTAATGAAGACTAAAAGGAACTATAATTCCATACAATCCTCATACCAAAAATTAAACCATGATTATTTAAACCTTCTTGACCTTCTTAGAAGCAAAACAGCTAAAAAACAGGAGCTTTCTAGATCATTGCGATCACTTGAATCGCAATTATCAGAGCAAGTTTTATCAAAAAGTAATATATAAGAAGATAGTATTTATAAATCATTGTCAGATGAAATAGCTGGGCTTAAAAGTCAGATTGAGGAAAAAGAGTTTTTAAGTGAACAAAATTGTAGGAACATGAAAGTTATGAAAGATGAATTGGCGGAACAGTTGAAGATTGCTAAGACTTCAGAACTTGCGTTGAAGAGATCTTTGGAGAAACTGCAGAAGGATTTTCAAGATAAGGAGAATATACTAAAATCCTTTGACGATAAATTCAAACTGGCTGAAGAAAGTCTTAAACTATTCTATATGACTGTAAAGCACAAAGAAGACCAAATCAACTTAGAAAGACTGTAATAAAAATATAGAAAACTTAAAGAAGCTGAAGCTAAAGAGCTTGCCCTTCAAGTCGCTATAAAAAACTTACAGCAAGAAAACAAAAGCTTAAGACATGAAAAAGATGGGGAAATCATCAAAAAAAGACGAGAGGACATGGTATCTAGGTGCTCAGCATATACAAGTCCTATATAGTTATCAACTAATAGTTCATTTAATCAAAATATAAAATGGAAATCCCTTTATGTAATCTTGAATCCTCAAGAAAATTATTTTTTTACTATAAAATCTTCAAAGTCAAACTGATAAAACCTGTAAAACTTATATAGCTTTCTAATTACCATATAAAAATTATTTGTTTATGAATATCTAACTATATTGACTGCTCTTATCATCTAATTCCTGAGGATCTTGGGTTGATTTTTCTGTCAACGAAATTCCTGCGTTATTTAGCATTGTATAAAAAATAGTATTTTTATTTGTCCCTAGTTCTAAAGGACTATCAAACTCTTTACACTCTCCTTCATCCATAACAAGTATCCTATCACTATCTATAACTGTTTGTATTCTATGTGCAATAACTATTAATGTTGATTTTTCAAATTCTCTTTTTGTGATTACTTGTATCAAAGCATCAGTTTCGCTATCAACATTAGATGTAGCTTCATCCATAAGAACAATTTTGTTTTTCTTTAAAACAGCTCTTGCTATGCATAATAACTGTTTTTGGCCAGCAGATAAACCGATACCTCCTCCATTGATTTCAATTTCAAGTCTTTTATCAAATGCAAAAATATAATCCTTTAGGTTTACAGTTTCAAGTACATTTAAAATTTCATCTTCTGTGTGTTCTTTATAAGGATCTAAGTTGTTTTGGATTGTTGTATCGAATAAAATAGGTTGCTGAGGTATGACTGAAATTTGTCCCCTAAGATTCTTCAAACTTAAATCCAAATAATTTATATCATCAATAAAAATTGTCCCTGACACAGGCTGCACCAGTCTACTTAAAACCTGTATGATTGAAGATTTACCTGAACCAGTCCTGCCTACAACACCTATTTTTTCACTAGGATGTATTTCAAAAGACAAATTCTTTAAACTTAAAGGTAAATCCGGTTGATATCTCATAGACAAATTCTCAAACCTTATTTTCCCTTGGGTTATACAAAATGTATTAGTTTTTTTGCAATCTTTTTCTTTAGGTAGTTTTGTATACTCAAGCAATCTCTGGGCTGAAGTTAAAGTAGACTTCATTTCAAGTATATCCTTAGAAAAACTCGACGCAATCCCTAACAAATTTGTCGTAGTTGCTAAAGAATACGCTGCCAATGAGGCATCAACATAATCTCTTATAGAAACAATAATAATAACATTGAAGATTATAATAAGAATACTTGCCAGATCACAATAAAGTCTATTAAAAGACATAAATGTATTGAAAGTTATAAAAGCTCTATAATGTTGATGTATAGTATTAGTAAAATCAGTACGAAATTTGTCTTCGAGTTTTAAACATCTGATTGTTGGAAGACCTTTAAGAGCTGAATTTACTGCAGATAAAAATGGAGCTTTACATATGCTTTCGATTTTACGTAAATGAGATATTATAGGAGAGACACTTTTCATTAAAATGATTAATAACCCAAGCCATATAGGTAGGATAATAGCATTATAAGGAACGACAATATCTGTTGCTAGAATACTTCCTACAAGTAATGATGTACTTAATGATGCATTTACTAAATAGAAAATAAGTGAACTGTCTATATTTGTTACATCTTTTGATAAACGACTTATTATTCTCCCTGCTGGATTCTTATCAAAAAACACTGAATCTGTTGTTATTAGACGCTTAACTGCTTTGTTGTGTAGGCCATAGTTAGAAAAAGTACTTAGGTTACTTAGTGTCCATAGGGTTAGAAAAGATAAACCATAGAGACAGACTAATAGAAACCCAAGACCATCAAGATAATATTCTTTGTTACCTGGCTCATAAGGTTTATAACTATGGGAACTCCAATAAAGCATCATTTGAAATGATGCTTGGGATAGAGATAAACACAAGAATACAAAAATAACTATAACAATAGACTTATACCCGAACTTAAGATATCTCCAAAAAGTTAGGTATTTCAATCTATCATCGGATTCTTCTTCAGCAAGGAGTAATTTTTCAAACCCCCCTTCTCCCGCATTTTTTACTTTTGTCTTTGATACTTTAATCGACTGTTCTGAATCCCCGTATTTCTCAAACAAATCTTTACGTTTTTTAAATTTCTTATAAGTTCCAAAAAACTCAATATTCCCACTATCTAAAACCATAATCTTATCAGCTTCAGGTAAAAATTTCTTCTGATGTGTTGCCAAAATAACAGTTTTCTCTTTAAGTATACCTCTAATACACTTATAAAATATATAATTAGCAACTTCTGAATCTACAGAGCTCAACGGATCATCTAACAATACAATTTCAGTATCAGAATAGACAGTTCTTGCTAAATTTATCCTTGTTTTTTGTCCTCCACTTAATGTTGCCCCTCTATCACCTACAAGAGTTTCATCAGAATTTTTAAACATTTGTAGGTCTTTTGTTAATGCACAGCTTTTTATAACATCTTGATATTTTTGTTCATCATATTCTCGATCCATTAGAATATTATCTTTTACGCTACCAGAAATTATCCAAGGATCTTCGGATGCATATGAAATTGTCCCACTTATATCCATTTTACCAGTTTTTAGTTCGATTTCACCAAGAAGTCCAAGAAGTAGAGAACTTTTACCACAACCAACTGGGCCGATAATAAGCAAAAGGTCGCCTGGATTAAGTTTTATTGATATGTTTTGTAAACACTCACGATAAAGCATTTTGCTACGTCGGGGCTCTGGTTCATTTGTTTCAAGTCTTTCATTTACTTCTACTTTGCGATAACTATATGAAGCTCTTCTTATTGAAACACTGTTTTTACGACTTAAACAATGGCTTTGTGGCGAGTGTTCACTAAGCTGAAGAACTTCTCCTATCCTTTTAAGAACCCCTGAAAAAACTACTAAAATCATGACAGCAAAAGAATTCAAAAACACAATATTAATATGGCTTGTAAAATAAAGACATATAAGTAAATAAGTCTTCCCTAAATCCAAAAATTTCCCTTCGTTCAAATGCACATAAAAAGTAACAAAAATTGCTAGCCCAATTCCTGACATGCTTCCAACATGTAATATCAAATTCAAATTATTAAGTTTTAATTGCTCAATAATTTCACTCCTTCTTTTCTTTGAAACCAATGAAACAAAAAAATTTTCCCAGGTATATAGTTTAATAGTCTTAATTCCTTCAACAACATTTCTTATGAGTTTTATTCTTTCGTCTCCACAAAGATTTGAAGTCTGTCTGTATTTTCACTAAGTCCACAAACTATCATTATGATAGGTATATGAGCTATAAGTACACCAATACCTATAATCCCATTAAAATCAAATAGATAGTAAATTGCAAGTACAGCAAAAAGTATGGTTAAAGGTGTTGAAAAAAGGTAAAGGGCGGAATACAGGACATACACCTTACTGCAGATAAAAATGGAGCTTTGCATATACTTTCGATTTTACGTAGACGAGATATTATAGGAGAGACACTTTTCATTAAAATGATTAATAACCCAAGCCATATAGGTAGGATAATAGTATTATAAGGAACGACAATATCTGTTGCTAGAATACTTCCTACAAGTAATGATGTACTTAATTATGCATTTACTATATAGAAAATAAGTGAACCATCTATGTTGGATACATCTTTTGATAAACGAATTATTATTCTCCCTGCTGGATTCTTATCAAAAAATACTGAATCTGTTGTTATTAGACGCTTAACTGCTTTATTGTATAGGCCATAGTTAGAAATAGTACTTAGGTTATTTAGTGACCATAGGGTTAGGAAAACTGAACCATAGAGACAGACTAATAGAAACCCAAGACCATCAAGATAATACTCTTTTTTACCTGCTTCATAAGGTTTATAACTATGGGAACTCCAATAAAGCATCATTTGAAATGATGCTTGGGATAGAGCTACACACAGGGATACAAAAATAATTACAACAATAGACTTATACCCGAACTTAAGATATCTCCAAAAAGTTAAGTATTTCAATGTATCATCAGATTCTTCTTCAGCAAGGAGCAATTTTTCAAACCCCCCTTCTCCCGCATTTTTCACTTTAGTTTTCGATATCTTAATCGATTGTTCTGAATCCCCATATTTTTCAAACAGATCTTTACGTTTTTTTAATTTCTTATAAGTCCCAAAAAACTCAATATTCCCACTATCTAAAACCATAATTTTGTCAGCTTCAGGTAAATTTTTTTTCTGATGTGTTGCCAAAATAACAGTTTTCTCTTTAAGTATACCTCTAATACACTTATAAAATATATAATTAGCAACT
>MPUH01000406.1:0-56450 GCA_001970955.1 Stentor coeruleus
TATATTTTGCACAGAATGTGGAGGGGAAAGAGCAGGATCAGGATTCTTTTGTTGTATTGAATGCCAGAGTCGCTGGTGTTTAAATTGTGTTAACAAGCAGATTACTGGCCATTCTGAGGATGGAGAAAATGACAGCAGTAATATTGATGACTCTTCAGAAGAAGAGAAAGATTCATCTAAGAATAAACCTTCAGAAGGTAAAAACGAAAAGGATGAGGATAAAGATGACGATAAAGGGAAAATAGATGAAAGTGAAGATGAAAAAGAAGATGAAAATGAAGAAAATGAAAATGAAAATGAAGAAGACGATGAGGATAATGAAGACGATGATTAGGTTAAATTAGATTAGTTAATTAGATAAAAGATTGAGAATTTTTTTTAATGAACTTGCTTCCTTCTATATATGGAACAAAAAATAAATCATCATTACTATTAAAACAAAAAGTTTTCTTCAAATAATTTTTTTGTTGTCAGATAATAACTAAAAATGATAAAATATGACAAATATTGTAGAATAATTTTTTGTTTACAATAATCAAGAAAATTTATAAAATTATAAGAATGAGCTGAGTTTTTATGGATTGATAGTATTTCTGATATACCACATATAGTTTTTTTTTTTAATTTATGTCTATATTACAGATCTAATGTCTCTTAACCAAGTAATCTCGCCGAATCCAAAAAGATTTTGAACAAAATTTGATTTTCTTGGCTACATAAAACTTAATAAATTGAAAGGAAAATCTTCTTTGGCAGTAAATTAAAAACCTTGCTAATTATGATTTCTCATCTTTTAACTAAGAATATTAAAATAAATTTAGAGCCTAGTCTTGATGAATGTAAAGAAATAATCTATATTTTTAATTCTCAAAACAAAATATTATCACTTAAAATTTTAAAGCTAATATCAAATAAACTATTACTCTGTGCTTTAATGTTTAGTTTAAAAGAATAAACATTAATACTTTATAGTTACTTTCTTAACTAGTGATGAAGTTACTATTTTTGCAGATCAAATAATATTCAAATAATTGTATTTGCTTCATGCTAAAATTCTCTAGCATACTTTATCATTTTAATCATAACTTAAATCAGCTTTCATATCATATATTTATCATTAGCAAAAAAACAATGATAGTTTATTAACTATAAAAATCTATCTTTCTTATAAAAATCATATTTATAAAATCTAAAGACTATATCTTCAAACACTAACTGTTTAAAAAACTCTATTTAGATATCAATATCCATATTATCTCTCTTAAGTATCTGATAATTAGATGCCAGGAAACAAAATTCTTCTTGTGGTAAAAGTAAAGCAGGTTTATCACTAACATTAGGTAACTTCTTTTCTTTATTAATCGTTTGTGCTTGTTGCTTTAATTCTTCTAAAGTTGGTCCAGTACTAAAAGAAAATTGGCATCTAGTGTTTATTGAAAGCTCGATATCCTCATTAGAAATTATATCATTTCTTCTTTCAGCATGAATCTTAGCCCCTGATATAATCTCTGTAGCATATCTATCAAAGAACTCATGTAATACTTGTGGCACATCTTCTGTATATTTTGGAACCATACTATTAAGTATCCTTTTTATGCTTTGATATTCCCTTGGCTCTTCCATTATATTTATTCCAAAAATCCTAAACTTCCCAAGCTTAAATCAAATACCTTCTTAATCTTCAAAATCCAAAAATCTTTCCTTAAAAATCCTAACTAATTCTATCCTAAATCAAATAAACTACCTTATCTAAAACCCATCTTAATACTAATCTTTGTAAATTAATATATACTAGATAAGTTCAGAACTCTTTTATTCGAATTATCAATTCTAAAATCTCTTTCATAAACTTTCCTCAAATCTCTCATTCCAATCATAAAATTAGGTGGTGGTACTCTTTTAATCCTCTCCCTAACTTCCACAAACGATACCTCTGAAGGTTTTTTCTTTATCCTCTGAGTCTGAACATTATTTGAAGGGTTCTTCTTTTTTTCACTAAATGATTTGTCAAAACTAGGGTAATACCAAGTATTATTTATCGTTGACGAAGATTTCATTTTCTTATTACTTTTTTTTTCATGCATAGACTCCACAAGTATTTTCAAATAATTTTCCCCTCTAGCAATAGTATTTAATTCACGGATAATTGGTTTAGATTCGCTTTTATTTATAGTGTTTATGATTTTCCCAGCTGTGTTTATATGTTTTTCATGGTCAATATCAAATTTAAACCTTTCTTGTAAGAATTTTATGGAATCAGGGTCATTGACTCTTTGTTTAAAATCCTATATAATTATCACATTTGTTTTTATTGCATATAAAACCCCTGATGTGGAAATACATTTACATGTGTGAGTCCGTAAAGGATCTTTTGATAGATATTCCTCGTAACCAAGCATTTCTAATTTACCTCGTATGGCAACTTGTAACGACTGAGTGTATTTGATTTCTCTTGCGTTTTCAATACGAATTAAAGATTTCTGACTTGAAGCAAAGCCTAAAGGCGCTTCGATCACTTTTTTTATAGACTCGTCGTGAGGTTTTGAAAGCTGAAACTCCCCAACTTCAATAAAATACACAAAATCAACTGGCATTTTGTCTCGATAAACTAACTGGTTTTTAATAAATGTGTACACTGAGAAATATTGGACTAATTTGAAGAGATTTTTTTTTGGGATTGAATTAAATATTGGGAGTTTTCTTAAAAAATTCACTCTTTCGATTGTCCTTCTTTCTTCTTCGTTTGCTATGATATTTTGATAAGCTTCCTTATCTAAAGATGCACAAATTGTAACCTCTCTGGTTTCGACGGTTGAATCTCTTGGCTTTTCTGAGGTTAAAAATTGTTCGCCGTATGAATCACCAGGAAGCAGTTTTGATTTTTCTTTCATANCACAAATTGTAACCTCTCTGGTTTCGACGGTTGAATCTCTTGGCTTTTCTGAGGTTAAAAATTGCTCGCCGTATGAATCACCAGGAAGCAGTTTTGATTTTTCTTTCATTACGCTGATAGTACCGAGTTTTTTCATGTAATCCATGTCGAATTTTGGTCCTACTCGGAAAACTAAAGCTTTTTGACCAAGGAGCTCTTTGATTTGATTTACCAGGCTTCGGTCTTTAGTTACTTTAAAGTTTAGGAATGATGATGTGGGAAGTGATAGTCTGCGAATTAATGAATCTTTCATTTCTTTTTGGGTCATTTCCTTTGATGATTTAAACTCAGGAACAAGGACTTTGAGTGAACCATGAAGGACTATATAAAACTTATAATTAAGCTCACCAAATGTGGTAAGCCTTTCATAAGGGGCAAGTACATCTATATTAAAACTTCTACACAAAGCATCCATAAACTGTCTGGAGTTATATTCTTTAGTAAGATCATCTATAAATTTAGTTTGTTTTATACGTTCTTCAATCATAAGCAAATCCGCTTCAGTTCTTAATCCTCCTGGACTTATAAATGGTTTAACTACATTTTTTAAAGTCTCAAGTTTGGCGTCATCCATTATTTATTACCTTGAAGACATAACATTTTCGATTAAAAGCATTTATAAACTATAAGTCTAGAAATATAAAATGACTTTTAAGCGTAGAAAATAAATTTATTTTTATTGTAAATATTTCTTATATATCAATTCTCTTGTCATTAAATTTCCTCATACATCCTTTCATATTCTTTGTACTTTCCACTTTTTATTTTCATACTTCTTAAATTTTTGAATCTTTAAAAAATTCCGCAAAATCATTACTCAAATCCAATAAATATTTCTTATCTTTGTCACTTTACTCCAAAGGATTTATTTATCAAACTATTTTACCTCATAATCCAAATCATTATCTCTTTTATTTCTATCAAAACTCCTCAGCTTTTAACAAATTATTATTTCCCTGATTAATAATTATGTATAGGTTAATCTCAAAAATAACCCTATCCAATTCTTAGGTATCAATATAAAAATCATTATTTCCCATTCCTAAATTCTCTTAAAAATCCCAACTCTAGAACTATCCATAAAACAATTTCCTAAACAATTCTAATATCCTATCTGTCAATTTTTTATTATTAGCCTAATCTTATCACCCTAGAAATTCACTCCTATTAAATTCATAATCTGAATCTTATATTCTAATAGAAATACCCTTCTGATCATATACCTAATAAAAAATGCCAATAAAACTAATGCTTAGTAAGCTAAAAATTCATTACATATATAAATAATTATCTTATGAGTATAGTTATTATCTTCTAATAATAAGAAAATATACCCGAAAAAATATTTTTCTGCTTAAACCTTATGATCTTGTCAGATTTATAATAATTTTTATTCATTGTCATGGTGTATTTATTCTCTTAGCTGGGTAAATGTAACAATAATATTGCTTTTCATATTTTTTTCAAGTACTTTAGAATCTGAGATCGATTGGCAAATATTCTTAATACGCATTTTTTCATGATATACAGGCAGATATGGATTAATGGATATAAATGTTTAAATACGTTCGTAGGCTCTTCACGATCGCAAAGATATATGATAGCCCAACAGAAGCTATTGCTGATATCAGAACTGGTTCATCAATAGCTATTGGTGGGTACATGAATGCAGGTGTGCCTGAAAACTTAGTGAATGCGTTAAAAGCCTATGGCAACTACGATTTCACTGTAATTACCCAAGGTTCATCAGTCGAAAACTATGGAGTCAATGCTTTGGTTAACAATAGACAAGTAAAGCGTTTAATAACTCCATATCTAGGGAGCAAAGAAATCAATCGTCAATATCATAATGGAGAACTCGAATTAGAACTTGTCCCTGGAGGGACTCTAGCTGAAAGAATCAGAGCTGCTGGAGCTGGGATTCCAGGTTTCTGGACAAGTACAGGTGTTGGAACAATCATTGAAGAAGGAGGTTTCCCAATCAAGTACAAAAAAGGAGGGACTGGGATTTTGATTCAAGCTGAAGGTAAAGAAAAACGTTTTTTCAAAGGTAGAGAGCATATATATGAAGAAGCTATAAGAACTGAATATGCTTTGGTTAAAGTGTGGAAGGCTGATAAGCTTGGAAATTGTATTTATCACCGTGCGGCTATGAATTTCAACCCAGAAATCGCGATTTGTGCTAAACACACTATTGTAGAAGCTGAAGAAATTGTTCCAATTGGAGAGTTGCCCCCTGATGAAATTGATACACCTGCTATTTTTGTTGAAAGGATTGTCTTGGGAGAAAAATATTCTCAGCATGTTAATCAAAAAATGCAGTTTGACGAACAAGATGACTATGATGAAAATACCATGGAATCTTTAACAAGAATTGCTAAAAGAGTATCAAAAGAACTTAAACCAGGAATGTATGTGAAAATTGATCAAGGGATTCCTAGTTTGGTTCCACAATATCTTGATGAAGGAGTAATCCTTGCATCAGGATCTGGTATTATTGGTGTTGGTAAATCAAAAGATTTTATGGACCCATCTCTTGTATTTGAAGATGGGTTACTTGGTAGTATAGCAAAAGGTGGTGTTGTCGTATCAACCAATATGATGATGGATTTACTTCGTGGTGGGCATTTTGATGCATCAGTAATGGGTGCTTTTCAAGTTTCATCCTTTGGTGACTTATCAAATTGGTATGTACCGGGCGTTTATGTTAAAGGAATTGGTGGGTCAATGGATTCAGTTGCTGATAAGAATCTTAAAATTATTGTTGCTATGAAACATACTCATAATGATAGACCTAAAATTGTTTCTGAATGCACTTTACCTTTAACTGGTAGAAACTGTGTCAAATTACTTGTTACTGAACTTGGAGTGTTTGATTTTAGAGAAGATGGGCTGAATTTGATGGAAATGGCTGAAGGAGTTACTTTAGAACATATTAGAAGCAAGACTGGATGTGGGTTTACTATATCTTCAGACTTGAAGACCATGAAAATCGATTAAGTAGATTATTATTTTTAGACTGATGGAAAAAGCTATAAGGGATCTTTGGCAAAAAACTGAAAATGATATTTTGATGAGGGTTTTTCCTGATAATGATCATAGTGAAGATAGTCTTTCAGATTTTGTTATGCCAGGATCATCAAGTCCTCGAAGTTCTCTTGCCCAAATCTACACTATAATAAAGGACTTAATAAGCTTAAAGAGGAATTTCTTTATGGTTAAAGATTATGAGAATTTTCTAGACCCAAATCAATATCAAGAAGCCTTGCAAAAACTAGAAGCTGAAGTTCGAAATCATATAAAAATCGAGCAACAACTAAAATTATTTATCGAGTCTCAAGAACTAAAAATTGAAGAAATTGAAAGAACTTTTGGTAGAGAAGATAGAGAAAGTACTGAAGAAATCGAAAACCTTGACAAAGAAAACAAGGACTTAATGATGAAAATTGCTAAAAAAGAAGCTGAAATCGTTAAAATTCGTAATGCCCAGAAAACAAGTATGAGAGGGGAGCTTTTTTTAATGCAACAAACTTCTATAAGAGATGCAGAAAAAATATTAGAACTCGATAAGAAACAGAAACAACTAACAGAAAATTATACAGAAACTGAGACGAACCTTGAAAAACAGAAGCTTATGTGTTTTGCATTAAAAAAAGAAAATATTAAGCTTAGAGGGGTTTTAGGTTTGAAAAGTAAGTCTTCAGAAAGAGATAGAAGTAAAAGTAAAAGTAAAAGTCGGCTTATTATGGATAGAAGCAAAAAAAGTTTGTTTGGATGTATTGATGGTCCTTAAGTTTATATAATACTAATCATCTATTTATTTTATCTATTGGATAACTCTCATATTCCAAGCCTCATCCTCATCTTTTCTTGGGAAAAGTCTTTTCGGACAACATTTTGATACTCTAAAAGGAGGTCTTCCATGTTTCTGATACATTCTTTGATAATAAACAACAATTCCTCCAAACAGTAGCGTAACAAGTAATATGCTAATAATCACCCAAATAAGCCAATTTCCTTCACTTTCTGGTGTTTTATAAAATTCCCAATCATAAGTATTAGCCTCACTATGCATCAGACACCTTCGATTAAGTTCATCTTTAGGTGTTGAGTCAGGTAAACACATAGAAAAAATGTTCGTATTTTCGATATTATGCTTTTTCTGACATGTCAACAATCCACATCCAGTCGAATCATCAATACATTCATCATCACTTAATAATTGACAGAAATTAGTAGGATTTCTATTGATATCATTACAAGGAATATCTACTAAATACTCAGTTTTCAATGTGGTCGCAAACATTTTATTCATAGTTTTTGGGTATAGATGGACATAAATTTTATCAATACAAACTGAGATTTGTTCTTTTATAATCTTAGATAAGCCAAAAGAACAGTAAAGTGCACCTTTAGGACAACCTTGATCACATGATTCGACGTGTTGATCTGAAATAAGTATATATTGAATATTTTCTAATGGGTATACTTCAAGTGTGATCGGCTTATAATTGACGTCATAATCTCTAACATGGCATCTTTCACTTGCGTTGAAATAAAGATTAACGATTCCCCCGACACCATAAGCAGAGGCTCTTGAAGAGAAAAGAGCTATGGCAACAATAAAAAGCATTTTTTATATACTTAAAGATAATATGCTTATTAAACTAAGAGTTTAGTGTAGAAAGGACTGCATCTAAATACTCTATGCATGGGATTTGATACCACCTTTTAGGTAAAAAAGTTCCAGTAAACCATCCAACATGTCCTCCGTAGTTGGTAGTCATTAAAATTAGATTGTCATTTGTCAGAAACTCATTAAAAGGGATACCTTCATAAGATATTATCGGGTCATCTAAAGAACTTAGAGCTAAAACAGGGATTTTTACGTTGTGCAAATGCCCAGCTGAACTTGCTGCAGCATAATATTCATCTGAGTCTGGGAATCCATTTATTTTCGCTGTAAAGCTACTGTCAAATTCACTATAAGACTTAGACCGACTTACTTTGTCAAAATCAATACCTTGAGCTTCTAGTTCATCAGGCCACTTTTCTAATTGAGGTTTTAAAGTTGAAGACATTGTCAAGAAAATATCTAAGATGAATTTACGTGGAAGACCAAAGTAAGGCCAGAAATCATTAGCTTTTTGTTCTGCATGAGAATGGGAAAAAGGTGTTGCTACAACTACTAGAGCTTTAAGTTTACATGAATATCCTGATAATGCTACGTGTTTTAAAAGGATACCTGCACCCATTGAGGTACCTAAACCAACTAGAGGTACATTTGGGAATTTGTTTTGAATATAGAATATGGCGAATTCATAGTCACCAAAAGCACAGGCACAATGGGTTTTAAAGGTCTGAATAGAAATTACAAGAATTTCGTTGCCGGCAATACCTCGGCCATGAAGGACTGCAACTGCATAGCCTTTTTTCATAGCTTCAATAGCTATACATCTTATGTATTGAGAATCACTATGTCCTGTTACCCCTGGACCGATAATAAGAATTTTTGTAGGATTAGGAGAAGAAATGTCTAGACCTGACCAGTCAATAGACATCATGCCGCCGTCTGGGAGGATGATTTGCTCATTAGTGTAGGCGACTTCTGGACATAAAATTGACTTTCCTGTAGTCCCCCCGATTGTCCCTTCAAAAAATGCTTGCAGCATACCATTGAAAAGCCAACAAGTTGGAAAAAACCTTCCTCTAAGACTTGGGCACTTAGATATTATAGCATCAGTGAATTGACTTGGCTTATAGTACAATTGGATGCGAGAGTCTATTTGAGGTTTTAAAAGCCAACCTATTAGCATAAAAAATTATGAGATATAACTTAAATTTTAAGCTTTAAGTTATCAACATTATCTCCTAAAACTCAAATTTTTAACTTTATCAATCACCCAAACCTGAAATAAATCATGTTTTAAAAAGAAAAACTATTCCATAATACACTATCTTTAAAAACAAACTCAAAATCCTTAAATTTTAACAAATCAATAAATTAATTCAAAAATACCCAACTTCATATCTTTGACCCAGCTAATAAAAAGTTGCAGCTTTGATTTACCTTAAAATTGTTAATAGGCTGCTTTTTGATTATTCGTAGCTGTGTTAGATCAGATTGAGATATTGCATGGAACTTATAAGGGACTTTAGAGTTATGCTTACTAGAGCTAGCAATTGCAATGATAATTTTACTTAGACTCAAGTTTTGAGGTTTCTTTTTATGCTTGTCTTCAGAGATTTTAGCAATGTTATTTTTATTTAACTCAAAAAAGTTTTTCGAGTAGGATCTTCTCATTCGATTTTGTGGTAGTTTTGGAAGAGGCTGACCTTTTAAATAGCTATTCATACATTCATGGCTATATTCTGGGGGGTTTTCTCTCCAAGAAACTTCTAATAGGCTAAGTTCTTCTTTTGTTTGTCGTCTTATGTCAATATTGCATGTGTTCCTACCGTCTTGCTGATGGCTAGCTATATGTAATGGAGTGATGCTTCGGATCATTAATAATTAATAATCGGGTAATTGTTAAATATAATGCAAAAAGGATGATTTTTACTGTTTTAAAGGTTTTGGTTAAGCGTTTTGATAGGATTGCAAGAAATTGATAATTTTATTATAAAGATCATGAGTTATTATAAAAAAAACTATTGAAATGATACTTGATTATAATTACAATAAAGTATTATAGGAATTTTTAACTAGCTAATTAATATAGTTTTTATTTTAAGATTTTGATATAATTTCATTAAGCTATTATTATATAAATACTAAATCAGAAGACTCATGATTTTTACATATAAATTTTATGCATCCAAGTCTATTTATTATAGTAATATATGTATATTCAGTCTTATATTATACTAAAATATCAATTCATCATAAAATCCATATCATTCATATTTATGACCACAAAATACTAAAAAAGCCTCACCTTTACTCGTGTTCTCTGCTAAAACCCAATCCTATCATTCTTCCCTATCTAAAAAAATTATCCTTAATTCATTCATATCCACATACTATCTTCTNTAATTCATTCATATCCACATACTATCTTCTAAATACTTCTCAAATCCTATAAATTTCCTTCAGCTTTTATCTAATTAAATATAACACATATTTGTATGTTCCCCAAAAAAATGCATGTTTCCGTTAGCGTATTTTAAATAAAATCTAATATGATTACAGTGTTTTTTGAAGAGACAGATAACAAAGAAAATATGCAACTATTGGCAAAGTCTCATAACTCTTTTCCTTATCAACGAACTTTTGGGACTGATTTGACAAGGTCCATCCCTCAAATTCCTTTACAAAATTCATCAGATCCTCAACAGCTTGATTATTATTCTGATGATATTTATGAATATTTGTTGTCAATAGAAAATTATCATGTGGCTAAACCTGGGTATATGAAAAATCAAGCTGATATCACGGAAAAAATGCGCTCGGTGCTTTTAGATTGGCTTGTTGAGGTCCATTTTCGTTTTAAACTAGCCCCAGAAACTCTTTTTTTAACTGTTAATTTGATTGACCGCTACCTTGAAAAAATCATAATTTGTCGTTCGCGTTTACAACTTGTAGGTGTATCTGCAATGTTTATTGCAAGTAAATACGAAGACATCTACCCTCCAGAAATCAGAGACTTTGTGTACATAACAGATAAAGCCTATACAAAGGGGGAGATTTTACAGACCGAAAAGTCTATATTAAAAGTATTAGACTACAATGTAACAATTCCTAGTTCTTACAGATTCATTCAAAGATTCTCAAAAATAAGTGGACTTTCTCAAGAGCAAATTGCTTTGGCTAGATACTTACAAGAACTAGCCCTAATTGACTATAAAATGCTCAAATATTCAAATTCTCTTATTGCAGCTGGAGCAATTTACCTTATGTTCAAACTTAAAAGTATAAAACCTGAATGGACTGGAGATTTAAGAAAAGCTTCTGGATATACAGAAGACCAAATAAAACTATGCGCTAAAGATATGTGTGTGCTATTTCAAAATGCACATAAATCAAGCTTGAAAGGAGTTAGGGATAAATTCTCATCTGATCAGTTCTTTTGTGTAGCTAATACTCCTATATTGTAATTTATAAATTCTTGGTAGTTATTGTAGAAGGTTGATATGTTTAAGGCAAAGATAAGTTTGATAAAAAATTAGGAATTAATATGAAGTGAAATTGAGTTAAGGTATTTTAAGAGGTTTTAAAAGGGTTTCATAGATTTTTTTTAGTTTTTGGGGTTTTAGAGTTAGATTATAGATAATAATTAAAAGCATACTGGAATCTTAGTTGAAGTATTTTCTCAATTTACAGACATCTTGTCTGCGGCATAAAGTTTTCAAAATATATTTTCCAGAAATGATTGGGAAATATGTATTATATAGTCATTCTTTTATAGCCCATTGAATATTTTATAATCAAAGATACTTACTACAATACTAATTGTGCCCTAGAAAAATAAGTTTTTCATGATAACTTAAGGTTTTTATTGATAATTAGGAATTTATACAAAAATATACCTTTGATTTAAAATCATAATTACTTATAAAAATCATAATTTTTATTCAGAAATCAACTTAGCCTTTACCCTAACTTTATTTTATAACTAATCCACTATACCTTTAATTATATGCAAGCATCACTTCATTTAAAATCTAAACTAATCTCAAGATACACTCTTCTTCTATTTACTTAAAAAATTACTTTCATGATTCTTTTTATCATATCTTAAACCTCTTATCAAATCATTCTCATCATTTCCTTCCTTATCCACCTCTTTAAACATTTATCATTTCTTTATTTTCAGCGATCTTTATAATAAATATGAATGAATTCTCTGAATTATACCTAAGCACTCATATAGGTCAAGCTTTATTAGAGACTCTAGACAAATATTATGAAACAGGTGAAATATCATCTGAAATAAAAAACATGTTCATATCTATTTTTGAAGAAAGTCTTATTAAAGTTATGGAAGATGAATGCAAAAATATGTGCAATATAAAAGGACATTTAGATACTTACCAAAATGTTGACAACGTTTGGAAGTTCTGGGTACGTGGGGCTCTTATATCAGGAGAGTCTTTAACCACTAATGTCACAATGCTGAAAATTGTCGCAGTTTCAGAAGACCATAAAAACGCAGAGATGAATAAAGGCAAGCCTTATAAAAAACAGAAAATAAACGATATAGCCTAATTAAATACTCCTTCTTAAAATCATAAATTCGCATATAAAATCTAATTTCCTAACAAATTATTACCCTAACTAGTAAATATAATTAATATGACAGATGGAGCAAGTCCTAGACTTAAAAGCTTATCTCCTTTACGTATAGACCTAGCTCGCAAGAACTGGAGAAAAGTAAAACTAATTATGAAGCTCGACAACATCGTATCTCATTTAAAAATCTTTGCTGAAGAACGTGAAGAAAGAAGGTATACATCTCACAACTATACTGAAATATCTGTAAAAAAGTGCTGCGTCATACCTCAAAACTCAGTCACAAAAGCATGTTTTGATTTTTGTGCTTCAATTGCTTATTTGTGTACTTGCTTTTTAATACCATATTCTGTGTTTTTTCATAATGATTCATCTTTACAGTATCAATCGCCTGCAGATGTGCTTTTTGATGTGATTATTGCAATTGACTTTTTATTGAACTTTGTCCCTGTATTTTTTTCAGAAGTAGTCTTTGACTTTAAAAACCTTTCCTCAGAAAAATTAGGATATTTAGGTTCTTTAATGCCAGATCTTCTTTCCCTGATCCCATTTTTCCTCCTTCATCAAAGTTTGGTCTGGTTTCGGCTTTTAAGACTTTTAAGGATTAATGCACTTATTTACTGGATAGAAGAATCTGTTATAACTAAACACTTTCTAACTGAGGTCCTGGTTAAAGATGAGTATATGAGAAAAACAGTTGTCAAACTCTTGAAATTTATGCTTCTTGTAGGTATTACTTGTCATTGTATAGCTTGTATGTGGTTTTATATAACCACAGTTGAAGATTCAAACATAACTTGGATGTCAGGAGCTTTTTATGATGAGGATTCAAAATACATGGGTTCTAGTAATCGAGATAAGTATATGGCATCTTTATACTGGACAACTGTAACTTTTACAAGTGTGGGTTATGGAGATATAGTCCCAAAATCTATTCCTGAATATATATATGCAATGATTATAGAGTTTCTTGGGATTATGTTTTTTGCTTACCTTATGGGTCATGTCAATACTTATATTTCCAATATTGATAAAAAACATGAAGCATTGAAAAAACGTGAAAACGATCTGGACAAATGGATTTTCGACCTTGATAGTTCATATCCTGACAAAGTAATGCCATCAAGTATTTATGAAGGAATCAGAGATTACTATAAATTCCAATGGGAAAACGATGATAGTTCTATAGAAAACTTCAACAAATTCATGTTAAAATTGCCAAGTCATTTAAGACATGAAATGAATCAATATTTATATAAAACTCGTATTGAGTTTCTTGGAGCTTTTATAGTTGGGGTAACTGATAATACTGTTTATGAACTTGCTGTTAATATAAAACCTAGATACGAAGGCAAAGCTGTGGAACTCATAAAAAAATGCACTAGGTCTAAATACTTTTATGTCATAAAAAGCGGAAGTATTGTTATAATTGATGATGCACCTTTTCTAAAACTTAACCAAAAAAGCTACTTTGGAGAAATCAGTGTTATTTTCAAAGAAAAATCTGATTTTGGGTATATAACTGATGGAGAGACTAGTTTACTTACAGTTCATAGAAATGTTTTTGAAAAAATTGCTAAATATGATTTAAGAATTCTAGCAGTCAGAGCTTTTAGACGAAATAAGTATTTTCATATGGCCAAAGAGAAAAGCAAAATGCATGATTTGGATCGTAAATATGATAGAGAAATTGAAGAGTTCAACATTTTCCATGACCGACTTGATGATGATGAAGCTGAAGAATTCGAAAGGAAAACGACAAAGTATCTTGTGAATTATGAGACAAAAGCTGATAAATATTTAAACAAAATCAAGCTTATACAGGAAGAACAATTTGAAACCATTGCAAGACTTCAGAAAGATCTTGAAAGAATAAAACTCAATAGGCTTAATAGGACCAGTTTATGATAAGCATTTGTTTATTGTAAGGATAGTTTTTATAATAAATAATTGTATGAAAGGATCAAAGATAAAATTAGAGAAGATGAGCAAGTGATACTGTGTGATACTATGATTTTAGATCAATAGAAAAAGTAAAATTCATATAAAAAATGTGTGTTTTCACGCTAATCCCAAAAGTCCGCCATTTACGGGGTAATGGATAAAGTCTTTATTTTTATCTTATCTTTAAACAAAAACTGCTTATTAATCACTAAACTAAAATTTCATCGTATAAAAAGCTCTGGTCTAATTTTTCTAATTGAAATAAGGAAAATATTTTTGGCTTTTTAAAAAGAATTCGACCGGCTAAAATCTTTGTTTTTCATATACGCTAGGAGGAATTCAATATCTAAACATACTAAAGAGGACATAGCTATTTATTTTAGTTCAAAGTTCAAAAATGGATTTTTATTAGCATAAAAGATTAATTATTATATAAAAAAACAATAATAAACTTGGAATATTCGTTGTTAGAAATGAGCATCAAAAATTGTGAGTTTTTTTTTGAAATCGAAAACTGATCCTAGATGAAAGTTTGTAGATTAATAATCTCATATTATACTTAATGAAATAAGATTTTAATGCTTGTAATATGAAATATTATGTCTTGCTTATAATTTTTGAAGCAGCCTTTAGTGTTTATACAGAAATTCTAGAGAATCTTCCTGAAGATTATGTATTTTATTTGAATTACTCGGGTATTGACGAGAGAAAGTTTAAACAAGCGTATTTGAGTTTGATGACTAAAGAAATTGTTAGCACATTATTTGTTGCAAATGCTGAAAGTGCACCAGAATATGATGTAAAACAAGAGGTTTGGAATATAACAGCTGATTTACAAGACACTTATTCCTGGATGTCATATGGAAAAGACCATTTCTTGAACCTAGAAAGCGATAAGAATTGGTTTATAGGGATTTTTACTTATGGTAAAAGTGATTCAGCGCGATGGAATTTTACTGTTATTGAAACTGAACAAGCTGAATGCTGGGGGAAATGTGAACAGAATGGAAAATGTGTTGATGGGAATTGCGAATGCAATAGTGGGTTTATAGGACATGATTGTCAAGATTATTTTTACACGGTAGACTCTAAAAGTAACTATTCTTTTTCTATATATCCTTATACTTATATCTATATGCTTGGATCACCAAATGAAGAACTTGAGTGTGTGTTTTCAAAAACTACTGGGTTTATAAAGGTTTACCTAATAAATTCCCTATTGACGTAAATTCTATATAGAACCGGGAAACTTCCAGGGCATATTTTCTATGATGAGTTTTTAGAAGAAGGTTTCTCAAAAACTACTTTTAAAATGCGAATCCCTAAAAGTTCATCATTTTCATTGATAAGTGAATCAGAAATAGTATTTTCTAGTATTGAGTGCAAGTCTTATTTGTCAGCAAGTAATGATCGTAAAGCTTTGATTCTAGGGATTCTTATAGGGATTGTTGGTTTTGTTATTATTAGTTGGATAGGTTATTTATGCTATAAACATTGTAGAAGTCCTCGTCATTATACTCAGAAAATAGCACCTAAAAATACATCACATGATGACACTGATATTAAAGAATATAGTGATTTAGATAGAAATGAAGACGAATATTGCACTATTTGTTTGGAACAGTTCAGGAAAAATACAAAAATTCGTCAGTTAGATTGCGGGCATATATTTCATCGTGAATGTGTTGATCTTTGGCTGAGAACTAATCAATATTGCTGTATATGCAAACAAAATTACCTTAAAAAAGCAGCTTATTTTATCCCTATCCCTATTTCTGCAAAATAAAGTTAAAAATAAGTTAAATATGAATCTCTATTTTAATCAAAGTTGTGCTTATATTGTCTTTCAATACAAAATTCTAATGAAAAAAATATTCATTTAAAATATAATATATCGATTTACTTTTATATGAATATTTCAATTATATAGTAACAAGAAAATGCTTAATATAATCTAAAAATCAGATCTTAAAATAAAAACCATAGTAAATTTATGAATTAAAGTAATAATCCCTAAAATAAATAGATTGAAGTTACTATAGGATATAAGAATTTATTATAATACCTAATGATAGATATTGGTAAAGGTAATCAAGGTATAGCATACAACTTACAAGCTTAGACAGTATTAATATTATATTAAATATTATGCCTTATATAAAATAATCATGCTTATTCTCATTTTTGCTTAATAATTCTGTAAATTTATACATTTCAACAATTAAAAAAAACTAATTCTAATCTTAATCTAGTTTAACTATCTGCTTCAACTTCAGCAGACTCTGCTGGATCTGGAGGAATATTCCTATCTTCAGGTTGTCCATCTTCTGATCCACTTGCTAGTTGTTTTGTGATGCATTTCAAGCACCAATAACTAGGGCACTCAACACAACAATAAAACCCAGCACCAGTTCTTTCCTCTTTGCAATCACTACAATTTATCAATAAAGATTCTTTTTCATAAAGATCTTTATGTCTCCATTTAAGATTATGTGTGCTTTTGCATACAAGTTTAGCATCTTTAGACTTTGTTGACAATTCATAAGTATCTTTGCATTTTGAGCACAGATTAAACATACAAGGTAAGCAATGATATACTTCACCTTTAATGTTTTCAAAACAAAATCTGCATTTTTGTTCTGATTCATAGCCTTGCTCAGTGAAAAACTCTTGAGAATTTTCAAAGTTCAACAAAATATGGCCATCTTTACAACTTAACCCAGCTTTCTTATGACTATGATCATAGTATAATTGAGCGCATTTCATACACATATCAAAGTCGCAAATTTTACAACAAAAAGCATCAACATCATTAAGCCCATCTCTGCAAATATCGCAAAGATGGCCATAAAGATGCTTAGGTTTTAAAGAGTGACCACTTAAACATACAAATGGATTTTTTTGCTCTTCTTGTGCATCTTCAACTTGATTAGCGGCTAGTATTTTTTTCCCTAAATCTTTAATTGCAGTGTTAAACTCATTAATTATATCTTTTTTACTGGATTCAATTTTACCTTGAGTATCAATGATTCTCTGATCTAATTCTTCTATTTTCTTAAAGTTAATTCTATGAAGTTCATCATTTTTCTGTTTCATCATTGAAATTTCGGTTTTAACTGTTCTGAACCTTGTCCTCATATCATTTTCCCCAACAACTTCAGCTGGTGTATATTCTTCACATATTTGCATTATGGTTTTTTTCTTATCATTTCTTCTATTTAAATAAAATGACTCAGCTTCAATAATCATTTCAGTTAATTGCTTTAAATCTTCAACCTGAGCATCATCATTAACTCTTCCATAAGTTGTCCCCAAAATGGAAATAAGTAAGTTCATCATAATAATCACATTGAAAATCAAATTGAAAATAACTAAAGCTAAAGTAAATCCCTCAACTTCATTATCTCCACCACCTGTAGCTTCAAAGAAAGATCCAAGAATCTGCCCTCCAATAAAAACACTATGATTAGCTTCAGTTGATTCAGTAAAGGCCATTTTAATAAAAGCAAATGATAAAATAGAATAAAATACAACAACAGCAAAAGCAATGATATCTTTTATAACTTCAGTAAGAAGACTGATCATGTATCTTGTGCTTGTAGATAAAGCAAAAAGAGTAATTCCTCTAACCCATGATAAAATTGTCACTGAGACAAGAAGCCAGATGTAATTATCTATTGAGAAAGTTGGGTCAGCTTGTACATCTTGACCTGCACTATCTTTAATTATATTTGTTGCTTCATAGTATTTTATATAGCCGAAATAGAAATACACATAGAATAATCCAGCTCTACTAAGATCGATGTAGTTCCAGAATTCTGTGAAATAACCACAGATATCGATGTACATTTGCACAAGTTCATATAAGAACATAAGAATACTCCAAATTAAGGCTATAAGTAAAAACAATGGATCTCTGTAGATAACATAAATGGATAAAGATATAAGGTATAAGATAAAAAGTAATCCATTGAAGAACATAATTTTTCTCACTTTATTCCATTTGTCATTGAGAATATATTGAATGAATTTTGTTTTGAAAATTTCTGTGTTGGAACAATCAAGCAAACTTTGTAAGAAATCAAGACTTTCTTGAGAACCGATTTCAAGATTCATTCTAATCGCACTAACAAGAAATGTAATTTTTTTATCTGAATCTTCTGAAGGTGGTCCAATAAATTTCTCTGCGTTAACTTTCATGGTTAACGAATAACTAACTATTGGGAGCTTTAATCCTGCATCACAAGAATCCGGAAGTTTTTCAGATGCAGGAACAGGAATAAGACAATCGTTATAAAGTTCATCAAGTCCTTTGAAACCTCCTTGATTTAACTGAATAAGACAATCACTAAGTGTTTCTAATGCAAAAAGATTATCTGAAACCCTGCATTTTAATTGATTGATAATAGTCCCTGTAGCTTCAGTATTGCCTTTAGCTAAAGATATATTCAAAGGATTACCAACTGATGACTTCAAATACTTAGATTTATTAATCATAGCTTTTTTAAGCTCTTTTTTCAAGTTTTCATTAGAATAATAATGTAAAGAGTTAACCATAAATGGAGCTATGATCCAAGTGTCCTTTCTTTCTACTTTATCACTTCGATCACCTTCTAAAAATCTTCTCATCTCAGGAATACTGATATTATCATCAATAATAGTTGGATTATCTGGGTGAATTGGACTTAAAGTTCTAAACACCCCTTCATCATGACTTACAATTAGATACTTTTCATCTTTGTCACAAGCAAATCTTTGATGTTTCGCAAATTTGTACTTGAAACAATTAATTTTTTCAAAACTCGGCAAGTTGTAAATCGTGACTTTCCCTTTTGTTGTAGACAAAATAAAACTTTTTTCATCATTTGATAAGTAGCAAGAGTCGACTTCATCCTCTAGAGTTTGGATTTTAATAGGAATCTTGTCATAAAGACTCCAGAAAATGCACTTTTTATCTTTGCCTATAGTTAGTAAAGTTTCAGAATTTTTAAAAACTTCCATTGTCGTGATTTCTGCAGTATGTTCCTTTAGCCTAGCATAAACCGTCCATTGCTCCAAGTTATAAACAATAACATTACCTTTAATATCACCTCCAATTACATAACTATCAGTTATTACAATGCTTGTAATCTTTTCTGAAAACTCACCAAGGTCCATTATCAGTCCACCATTATAGTCCTGAATAACAATCTTTGCCTTACTACCTCCTCCAAATACATAATTTTCATTAGCTTTTAATGCATAAACTAAACCGAGAGAATCATTATCAAGTTTTTTAGGCTCTCCCATAGTATCGAAATCGTAAGCATAAACAACACTATCAGCACCAACAAGTAGTATTTTTTCGTCTTTATCACCAAAACATATATCCCGAGGGACTCCTTCAGGGATTTTTACTACTCTTGACATATCTAAAGTCTCAATATCCCAAATATATAACTCAGATTTTTCAACATTTGTGACAATAACCTGGTTAGTTCTTTTGCATGTTATGCATTTATGATTTTCCTTAATAAACTTAGAGTCTGGAAATCTTGCTTTATCCAAGAAAATCCCTTTCCACTGATAAGAGTATTTCGAGTCTATCCCATGAGTATAAATCAGATTCCTATCTTCATCAATTTCTAAATCGTAAAAGCGGTTAGAAAAATCAAATGTTCCTTCTTTGTCCAAGTCTTTCAAAGGCTGATTTAAAAACTTTGGTAAAGGATTAGTTGAGCTTAAGTCCCAGATATTGATGGAATGGTCCACACCAACAGCAACCAAATAGTCGTCATTTTTACTGAATTTCACTGAAGTTATATCTTTGGAAGTATGTAACTGATATGTTGCTATATTTTTATATTTTTCTATTTCCCAAAGATATATTTTATTTTCAATACTGATAGCGAATTTATTACTAAAATGAGAAAACTCTACTTCGCATTTTTTATCGACCCAGTACCAATCGCCGTTTTCATCTTGCTCATAATTGTAATTTTCACCTTTTTCAATTTTATACACAAATGTAGCCCATTTTTGCTGACGACTATAAACGTAAATGTGACTATTTGTAGAAACTGATAAAAAATTATTATCATCACTCGCCCTAATGAACTCGACACCTCTACATTTTGCTAATATTTCCTTAGTACCAAGGGTGAAATTATAAATAACTATAGTATCTTTGTCGTAGTCATAAGCATAAATGCAATCTTTGACTTCATCAAAAACAACTTTTGATGAGCTTATTCTGACTTCATTATAAGAATCTTCGCTGAATGATGGGAAATCAAAGCTTGCTAATCTTCCATCGTCGGTACTGAGGTAAATCTTGCTTTCTTTCTCATTGATTTTCATGCAGGCTAGAGAGCCAAGGTTTGTTTTGATTCTCTTGCATTCTTTCATGATCTTCAAGTCAATAAGTACTAGTTCACTTTCTTTAGAGCTGGATCCAACTAATAATGAATGTTTTGGAGATAGTTTAATAAGCTCGCATTCATAAGGAAACTCAATGTCTTTGTATTTGAAGGTTTTGTTAACAGCAGCTTTGATTTCTTTGAATCCCTTTTTGATTTGCTTGATGTCAGAGATTTCTGGGACTTTGTTTTCCAGATTCTGATGTAAAGCTAGATCTTTCATTGTCTGCGAGATGTTTAAAGCATTCTCGTTTTTCATCAAAGGCTCAGAGAGACCCGACATATTTATTATAAGCCATAAATTAATTTTATCAGACTTTTATTATCCATATCAGATTTGGAGGGAAATTTGGAAGAAAATGGTCGAAGCAAATTTAGAGAAATTTGGTTTGCTGCATATAAAATTCAATAAAAGCAGTTGCTAGTTCAAACTATAATTAGCATAATACTAACTTTTTGCTTCTTAGATAAATCTTACACCCTGGATAATTTAGTATAATCTTTTAAATTTGCAAATAAAGGACACTTTTGCTATATTTTTAGTTTGCAGAGTCTTAACCTTGAAAACCTTTGGGAAATTTGATATCCTTCAATTAGATTTCAAATAATTATTTAGGTTTTTACAATTTATTAGAGAAAATCTAAGAGTTTATGGATTTGTAAATGGTTTTGGCATGTGAAAAAAATCACCACGTTATTTGCTTAAATCGTTTTCTTTAACTTAATAATTTAATTCGTTTCTAACACAAATAAAGCAATTCTTTTCGCAATGCTTATACTTTCATACCTTAAAGTGCTCGATATCTAATGAAATGTTCAAATCTTTATCTTTACATACCTTTTTTTAGGGCGATTTTTTTAAGATTGTTGACTTATAAGTCAAAATACTCCTTCAATTATTAATAAAAGCTAGAGTATAAATTAATAGTATCACGGTATGTTTGTGTATACAAAATCAGTCATTAGAGTTTAAATCGGCTAAAATCTAGTCTCTTGAAAGCCTATTCTTATGAAAATTATTTTATGTTTTTTGATCTAATTCGCAGGAGAAGTAGAGTTAATAGAGTAAATGATTTACTTTAGAGGTTGTCGAAAAAGTATAAAGAAGCTATGCTTACGTTTTACAGCAAAATATACAAATATAGCTTGATGGATAAAAATACTATTAAAATCCATCTAAATTTAACTTGTCTGATTATACTGCAAATTATCTTGTTGCTTTAACCACAACACTGCAGAAATACTATTTTTGCAAGTGAATTTATTTGATACACAAATAAATAATTACAGTAAATATATAACTTGCAAAACTAATAATTTGATTTACCAATATAAAATCCTAAAACAATGCTTGTGTCAATTTATCAGAATACATAAACAAATGCTTATATTTGATTATATTTTCTCTAAAAAGATAGAGTTTATTATGTATACTTAATAAAAATATATAGCTTTGTGCCTAGTTGAAATTTGTAAAAACAAAAATAATTTAGTGCAGATTTTCCAAAATTGTAAGAGCAATATGAATAAATTCTAAAAAAGCATCTTGAGGAAAGCTTTAATTATTGGTGTGTTTAAGCTTTTGATCCAAGCTGAAAGTAGTGCTGAAATCAATAGAGTTAAAAAATGATAAAAAGAATATTACAAGATTTGCCCTTAAGTGGGATTAGATATTTATTTTAAGTTATTCAAGCTTTGTTCTAATAGAGATGATTGTAATTTATACGAGGCTTTTATTGAAAGAAAACCAAAATAAATAACTAAGCTTGACATTAAGCTCAAAAATTATTCAGAAAATAATTACCTATTCTATACATCATCGCTTTTAAATTGTATTTAAAGCCTTCAAAAGCTTTATCATATATCAAATTTACTTAAAAACTAGCAATTTTACTAATCAAAACTTGGAGGACTAATATCTCCAGAAATATTTGAAACATGAGTTGAAATACTACTTTTGAATCTACAATGCAAAGGTGACTCTTGCATATACAATTTAGTAGGTCGAGTATGTATTTTAGTTTGTCTTAATAATTCCTCAATTTGAATCTTGTGGCTTTCATTAAGGACTTTTTTTTTAGTCTTATATCCAAGTATATCTTCAAGTTCCATATATTTATGAATCCACTTCCCTAATAATTCATTGAGCTTATTGATTTCCAACTGCTTTCTTACAAGTTCCTTTTCACATAGGTCTTTAAAATCATCAAGGAATTCTCTCCACCTATCTTTTTCTTTAGCATAAACATTAGAGTTTTCACTAGTAAGATTATCTAAAAGCTTTTTATAACTGTTTCTTTCAACAGTTATAATTTCGTTAGACTTCTTTAACTGATCGTTGTAAAGAGATTGTATTTGAAGGTTAGATTCTAGGTAAAGATATTTTTCATGATCTTCATATAGGTTATCATAATTTGCTATAAGAGAATTTCTTTTCTTTCTATTTAAAAACTGCAAAGGAGCTGCAGTCCCAGTTCTATTTACTTTGCGCATAACTGGCTTATCGGCTTGTACGGGCTGGACATTCGGCTTAACAAATCTTATAATTTTACCTTTACCCAAATCAGTTCCTGCATCCTTTTTTATTTGATCCTTTTCTAGTTTTTCAAAGATTTCAACAAGTTTTCCATATGTGTTATGCAAAGAAAGGACCATTTTTTCAAGAATGCCTATTCGTTCTTTTTGAGTATTAATAACTTTAGTCCTAAGGTTCATTTTTTCTCTTAAAAGCTTGTATTTCCATAATATCTCATAATATCCTCTAGTAAGCTCAGAATTAATAATCCCTGACCTTATAAACTGTTTCTTCATTTCAAATATCAGAAGGTCTTTGTTTACATTAGACGAGTCTTCAATTTTCTGACACAGTCCTTGAGCATAAATATCATTAGACAAAAGTACAGTATCATTTATAGGTATATCAATATTATATTCTGATGTATTTACTACATCCAAAGAATCTTCTTCTGTATACACAGGTAATCTAGAGTTTTTATCAATAGTAAACTGGGTCATATCAGTAAATTCCCACTCTGTAATTTTCTCCCCATTTTTAAGTTTCTCTAAATTCATCGTAAACCTCTCAGCCATAGTTTTCAAATGAAACTTTAGTATTTCCACTTGGATTTTCAACGACTCATTCTCATTTTTAAACTCATTATCATCATTGAAATTCTTACAATTAGCATCTAAAAGCGAGTTATATTTGCTTGTCAATTCAAAATTTTCTTTTTCAGTTTTCAACCTCCTTTTTCTCTCATGATCTAGTTCTTCTTCCAACTCTTTTATCCTTGATGCATAGTATTCTTGGTCTTGTTTTAATGAATTCAATGTTTCTTGAAGCTCATCAATATTAAGATTTTCTTCATATTTTATTTCAGAAAACTTTGTATCAAGAGACAATTCTTCATTTGTTAAAGGCGATCTTTCTTCATTTTTTTTGATATTTGGAGGTGGTGGAGTTTTAGCACCCATTTTTATAGCATCAAGTTCTTTAACAGTAGATGCAAGTTGTTTTTTTAGTTCTTCAATTATTCTGATATAAGCTTCAGCGGATTTTTTTATATTGACCACAGCTTTATTTTTTATGGTTTTGGCTCTTTGGGCGAATTTTAGAGTGTTTAAAGAGTCTTCTACGTTACGAGGATGTGGGGAACAGTTGACAATAAGTGTTGTTTTGTAGTTACCTCCTAAGGATTCTTGAAGAAGACGAGTTAGTTTAGAGTCACGATAGGGAATGTGTTCAGCTTTGTCAGTTAAAGCTTTTATTACATTGCCTAAGGCGCTTAAGGATAAATTAATTTTTTTGGCTTCTTCAAGTTTGTTACCAGTCACTCCGGTTTGGTTGATTTTTTCGCAACCTGCTAAGTCAACTAGATTCAAAGTTCCTCTTTTTTCTGTGTCATTTGGAAATTTCTGCATAATTTCGACCATAAAAAGCTGATGACTTCTAGAACTTGCCGTATTCATTTTCGTACTTGCTACAGTCCTATTGCTTTCTCCAAGAGCAAGAAGTTCTAGCATTTCTTCTTCACATACAACATAAACATCAGTAAGTCCTTCAATAAATATTCCTTTTCTTTTATCCTGCTTAATTTTCAGTTCACCACTATTTCCAAGAAGGTCCTTTAACGTTTCTTTATAGATTTCCAGCATAGAGCATTTAATAGTAAATTCTGTCTGTGTTGAAGACTGAGCCAAGGACTGGAAAATCAAACTTGTTGATCTTGGAATAATACCTCGGCATTCAAAATCGTGTACGTTAGAACCCATCATGGTATATGTCTTTCCTGAACCTGTTTGGCCATATGCAAAAACCGTGCCATTATATCCTGTAAGAACTTCTTGTATTATTGGCCTGCCTACAAAGTCGAAAATTTCTTCTTGGCTGGCATTTGAGTTAAAAACCCTATCAAAACTGAAAGTCTCATATTCATCCATCATTTTCGGAATACCTACAGTAAATTCATTTAAAAATTTCAGTTCTAATTCTTTGCTTTCGGTCAGTTCTTTTTCAATATTGATCAGCGGACGGAATCTTGCAATAACTTTTATATTGGATTCAGATGATTCCCTAGATTTCAGATACTCCATTATTATATCTCATGCAAAAGTTAAAAAATAAGTTGTTTTGAATTTAGTCGGATTTATTTTTGATAATAGAAAAATCGAGATTTATGCTAGTTTGAGGTTAAATACAATTTTTGTAATGTTTTTTGACTGAATCAAATTTTGTAATAGTGAATGAATGTTTTAATAGTAATGTGAATGATTGTTAAGTTAATTATTTTGTTGGATTATGAGCGATTTTGATTTAGATTGGCTTGAGTTATTGCTTTAAAAAAAAGTGATAGATTGGTTGTTTACTTACTATAGTATTTAGCTTAAAGGAAATAATAATAGAAAAACATTTATTTTTAGTAAGTTTCAGAATTTTTGGTATTTTTTCATAAGGGCATTCTATTTATGATTTTGGTAAAGATAAAATAGTATATCTAGAATACTAGGCTAGACTATTTCAAAATTAAAATAACCTATGAAGTATAAACCTAGAAATTATATAAATATGAATTTCTTATAGTCCAGTTCAAAACTTTTTCATATGCTAATACAGAATTTAATTTTCATAAACATTATAACGAAAATACTGAGTAATCTTAATAACCTCTATATTTATATCTATTTTATCTCTTATTTCTTATAATCAAAAACATACATATTAAAAAAACTATCTTTTTTATTCAATAATGAAATCTTAGCGTAAAATCTTAAGCCAATATTTAATTAATATAACCTATCAGTCATCATTCTGAGTATCTTCTTCACCATCCTTAACTTCATCAACCTTGCTTTCCTCTCTATGCTTAACCTGCTTCATAATCTTATTCAAATAATACCAACCAGCACAACATCCAACAATCGTCACACATATAATCGCAATAAGTGCCTTACTAAACTCAATACCTTTATCAATATCATCTTCAGGAATCTCACAATTTTCCCCAGTATATCCGCTTTCACAATAGCAAATAGCACTATAGCAAACTCCATGAAAAGAGCACTTTGAAACACAGCCTTCAATCTCACTTTGCCTATCTTCCTGTTTATCTTCTAATTCTTCAATCCACCCTTCCTTTTCGTTTTCTTCAGGACTTCTTCTAAGATTTTCAGCATAAAACACTGTCGGGTCATCAGGATCAGTAAACCCAAACATTTCAGGTATTAGATAATGAGGTGAGAATTCTTCATCTAAAATATCAGCAGCAACATCTTGTACTGAAGTTAGGTTATTAAAGCTAGATGTAGACACATCGATTTCAGAAGAAGGTTTTATACGTAATTCAATATCAATTGAGCTCTCAATAGACAATTCACTATCAGCATCCATATCTTCAGCATCATCAACTGAGGAAGTGACAAGAAGATCAGAGACATCCTGACTAGCTGAATAAACAACTGGAGCTTCAATGTCACAATAATCACCAACCCAACCTTCATCACAAAAACATTCAAGATCTTCGCAATGACCATTATCACAAAGGTCTTCACAAAGTTTCCAGTCTTCTTTTAGAGAACAATCCTTGCCAGCAAAGCCTTCATAGCAATCACAAAGTGCAGAGTCTAGACAGACACCTTGAAGACCAGAAGTGCAGTTATTAGGACAGCCGACTGTACCTTGACAATAAGCTCCATAATAACCAGGGTAACAAATGCATTCAAATTCTATACAAGATCCATGAGTATTGCAATTAAGCCGACATACATTTTCTATACTACAATCAGAGCCTGACCATGTTAAATCACAGACACAACCAATATCAGTGCATGTTCCATGACCAGAACAATCAGCAGGACAAGGTTCATCAGTTATATAGACCCAAAAATCCCCATAAACTTTTTCCATAAGAAACTTTCCTCCAAAAATAAATACCTCAGCTCCGATAAATGACATCCCTAAAGCTTCTCGGCCTTCTAATATAAGTGAATTAGTAANAATAAATACCTCAGCTCCGATAAATGACATCCCTAAAGCTTCTCGGCCTTCTAATATAAGTGAATTAGTAAGTTGTTGCCAGCTTTCATCAATACCGTCAAAATGGTATAGGTCAGCAAAACATATCCGTTTATTACTGTCACACCCACCGAATATATAAATTCCTGAACCATGAGTTGTTGACATGTGGCCATGTCTAGCTGGAGGAGCTCCTTTTATTGTAATTTCATACCAATGTCTAGCATATAGATCATAATACCATAGCTCATTAGTTACCTTTTCACTAGTCTCTCCTCCAAACATCCACACTTTATTATCAATTCTATTAAGTGAGTGATATTTCCGTGCTTTGGGTACTATACCTACTGTAACTGGGTGTCCCCAGTGTTTGTTTATAGTGTCTATAAGTAAAATTTCTTGACTCAAGCCTTTTTCTGTATATCCTCCAAATAAGAAAATGAGCCCATTATCATGTAGGACCCCTGCGTGATAAGCCCTTGCATCAGCTTTACCACCCATTTCTACTTCTTGCCACTCATAAGTCTGCATATTCAACTTGTAAACATCATTCAAAACCTCAGTAAGCGAACTTCCTCCATGAATGTACATAAATTTGCCAACTAATACAGCGATATGTCCTTCGCGTGCTTCAGGGATATCCCCACTTGCTGCAATAACCTCCCAGATTTTCTTATCAGCACTATACCTTTGCAAGTCATTGTAACACATAATCCCTAAATCGCAGCCTCCAAAAAGATACAATTGCCCATTATAAGTTGTAAGAGAATGTCCTGATCTTGACTGAGGCAAGTCTGAATATACTGAGACAATTTCCCAATCATCAGCATAAGCTAGATTTATTAATCCGAGAAGTAACACAGTTATCATTTTTATTTAATAATATTAAGCTAATGAAATCGCTTTGATTAAAAAGCTAATTTAAAAGAATGGTTTAAAGGATTTTGGTGTAAGGTTTTAATATAGAACTAATAAATGTTTATTTCTAAAGATGATGAAATTTCAGATAAAAGAAGAAGCTGGAAAAATAAGTGGTTACTCAAGCCTGAAGAGTATTTAAGATTTGGTTGGGAAATGTTCGTTATGTTTGTGTTGATTTTATTAGGATTTCTTTTACCTTATATCAGTGCATTCGAACCATCCAATACTAATCTATCAAGGTCAATTGATATATTCTCTATCTGTATTTTTTCAATTGACATTTTAATAAACTTTAACACAGGATTCTATGAAAGAGGGACCCTGATAATGGAGCGAGATAAAATCATCAAAAATTACCTCACTTTTTGGTTTTGGCTTGATCTTGTTTCTACTCTACCTATCGACTGGATTCTCGAAACTGCAGGAAGTGTAAGCTCTCAAGCTAGTAAGCTTTTAAAATACATCCGCATCCTCCGCGTACTAAAATTAATCAAACTAATTCGCCTGACCAAGCTCAAACTTATGATAATAAGAATTCAAGATCGAATTTCTAACAAAAAAATCCTATCGCTTATAAATGTTTTCAAACTTCTTCTATATTTATTTCTTATAGCACACTTTTTCGCTTGTATCATGTTTTCAGTCAGTTCTGAAAATATGGGTCCAGACACTTTTGTTGCTGGAATTGTAAATAAATCAGACATGCTTATTATAAACAATAATGATTTGTATGTATCATGCTTATATTGGGCTTTTGTGACAATGGCAAGTATTGGTTATGGGGATTATTCTCCAAAGACCTCATACGAGAGGATTTTTGGGGTTATGACAATGATAACGTCAAGTTGTATGTTTGGGTTTATAGTCGGGAATATAGGAACAATTGTAGAAAAACATAATGTTAAAGAAAGGCAAAGACGAGATATTTTAGTACAATTAAACATGTATATGAGGAAGCATAAATTTAATCCTGATCTAACAAATAAAACAAGAAAATATATAGAATTTGTGTTTTTTCACGACCAGAACACAAATGTTAGAATCAATGACTTGCTGAGTTTGCTGTCGCAACCCTTGCAAGAAGAAATATTAATGCACACAAACGGCACACTTATTAATAAATGCCCAGTTTTCGACATTTTTACTGACAGTTTTGTCAACAGGTTCGCCAGGATTCTTGAGTCGAAATTTTTTTCCCCAAACGATTCTATTATAAAAGAAGGCCAAGGGTCTAAAGGTATGTTTTTTATTAACAACGGATTAATTCTTGTCTATGACAATCTGACTCACTGTAGGATCAAAGAATTATCTGAAGGGAATTTTGTTGGGGAAATCGGGCTTTTTACAAGACAATCCTGTGTCGCTTCAGTATCAGCTGTGAATTTCGTTGAAACTTTCTGTCTGGGTTTTGGAGATTTTTATAAATTAATCGACTTACATCCTGCTATTAAGCAAACATTAGAAAATATAAGAGCTAGTTGTATTGAAGGAAATTATCTATCTCTAGGAATAAAATGCTATCTTTGTAGAAAAGTTGGACATATTGCAAGGAATTGCGATGAGATTATGAATGATGATCGTGTTCGGAGAGACTGGATCAACCGTAAGGAAAACTCAAAATATGTCGTCCCGGATATCCAAAACCCTTTAGTTTATCAAAGAAAGCCTAGGAAAAAAGTCCATAGAAGGGATTATTCAAGTAAAAATGTTATCGGAGCTAAAAGAAAGCCTAGAGAAATTTTCCCTAAAGTGACATCTTTGGTAAGAGGAATAGTTGGTTATTTACATAATAAGAAAAACTTAAAAAAAGAACCTGAAGAAAATGTTTTATTTACTGAAGAATCCATGATGAGTAGTTATACTATGAACATGTTTAGACATCCTGAATTGGTTTTGAGCTCAGAAGAGAGTTCTGATGAAGCAGAGAGAGTTTCTCTTAATTGTGTAAGAGATAGAAGATTTGATATGAGACTTATAAGATAATGTAATTTATAACTTATTCATTGAAGATTAGTTTTCATTCCATCGATGAGAACAGGAGACGCATCTGAAAATATGTTGCTGGCTCGTCTGCTGAACGGATTTGGATCATTTTGAAGTATGCACGGCTTGAAGGGCATTTTGGGCAGATCACATCTAGATTAGATTAGATTAGATTAATAAATCGTCCCCCGATTAGGGACCAAGTTCCTTTTTTGTAGTTCGCTTTCTTGTTGTTTAAATGCTTTCTATAAAGTTTTTGATTAAGTTGTCAATGTTTTTTGCTTTTTTCGGTAGTTTTTCTTTAATGATTTTTTCAAATTTTGTGGCAAATCACATTATTTGGTCGACATTGGCCCATTCTTCCGCGCCTCCGAGTACGTCATCAACAGGTTTTCTTTGCAATTCAATTCTTTTGCTAACTTTATTTCTTATCCTAAGTATAAATTATATTGAAAATCTTAAAAAATAATCAGTTTATATGATTAACTTACTTGATGAATTGTATAAGCTTTTTATATACACCTACTAGAAAAATTTTAAACTCAGGATTTTCAAATAAACTATCCTAAAAACATAAGGACAGCTTTTACAGAAAAACTGGGTCGCTGTGATTTTCTGTTCGACAAGCAAACAGTTTGCGCAAGTAGGACAGAACATCATTTTATTATATATAAATATGCGAGTTGGAAGGTTTACTGTGACAAATCTCAATGAGTCAGCAAAATCAGACAAATCAAATGAAGGGCGAATTTCAATTAACCCTGAAGACTCTGTGGAAACTATAAGTAAGCTTGCTAAAGACACTAAAGAAAACAAGGAAATGCAAACTTCACTTTTGAAAAGCACACATAAAGAAGTGCCTCCTGCTCCTTTACAGAAACAAATTGATATACAAGACTCTTTAGATTCAAATGTATTGGAAATTTAGTATAATAACCTTGTGGCAACACATCAACAATTTTTACTTGATTATTTGGTTAAAGATACACAGAGACAGGAACAAATACAAAATATTATTAAAGAAATACTAGAACTCTATGATAAAAATGCTAGACTGGAGATAGAAAATTATCATATGAAAGAAATACTTAATAGAAGAAAAGGTTAGTTTTTAAAATATAAGCATTTAAATTAGTTAAAACTTATAGGATTTATAAGGAGTTTACTATTTTATCATATATTTTTTTTAAGTAAAACGATATTAGGGTTTAGATAATGAACCAATTATAAATATCTTAAATATGATTAAATAGCATAAATAAACTAAATTTTTTTTCTTCAAAAATTTACCCCTCTCTTTATATTCTCAGCATGATAAGCCTTATCAATAATCTTCTAATTTTATATTTTAGACTATTATATCCAAAGAAATTATGCAATTGGCTTATAAATTTAATCTATATAGTAACTAAATATATTTTGAATATTTTATGAAATTGCTTAATATACTTTTTGATTAAAAAGATTACCGCAAGAAATAATGTTGGCCATCTTCCCAATTCTATGATTTGAAATTTTTGTTATAAAAATCAACCTTTCATCATATAATTACAATCATAAACAATTTATTCGATATCAAAAAGCTTTCGATTTTGTTATATTTTCATGATTAGCATTGATTGTCATCCCTAATAACACTCAAATAATGTAAAAAATATTATTTTGATTATTTATGATCAGTTGATAAGAAATATTTTTAACTTTGTTTCCATTTATATGCAGAGAGTGGCAATTATCGGAGGTGGAATCTCTGGACTCTCAGCTGGGTTCTATGCAAAGAAATTTAACCCAATTATCAATTTGCATATATACGAAGGTAATAAAATAGGAGGGTGGATACAAACTACGCAGAAAAATGGGTTTATTACTGAAAATGGGCCAAGAAACTTTAGATTTAATTCAAAAGTTGTCCCATTACTTAATATTGTTAATGATATTGGAATTATTGATCAGGTTTTATGTGCTGATACTCAAGACTCACAGATGCAGATTAGGACAAAGGGGGAATTTATTGATGTTATGCCTTCGGGAAATATGAAGGTACTCAAAGTGTTATTGAATTTCCCATTATATAGGCGGGTGATTTTTAGTAACCTTTTTAGCAACCTTTTTAGAAAGTCAAAAGAAAAAGAAGTTATTACCCAAGAATATGATTTAAGCCTAAAAGACTTTATAGAAAAATTTATCTACTTCTCTAATGAAGAAGACAAAGATTTCATAGTCAACATCCTTACTGATTCCTTTGTTCAAGGCATCTATTTTGGGGACATTTCCAAGCTCTCAGCTCGTTTTTGTTATCCATTCTCACAAATTTTCAAAAAAAGCCTCCAAATAAAATTTGAAAACCATAGTCTTATGAACGATATCGAAACAAGTTCTGATGATATTTTAGACCTCGTCAACCAGGCAAGCCAAAAAAATTCTAATTGCATGAATTTTGTTGGGGGAATGACGGTTTTACCTAATGCTATTTATCGTCATTTAAATCGTCAAAAAAACTTCAAATTAATCAAAGAAACCGTACAAAGCATAGAAATAAAAGACAATAAACCACTTTTAAACACAGAAAGTGGGAGTTTTGAATATGATCATGTCATATCCACAGTCCCAGCTAAAAGTTTGAAGAAAATTCTAGGTGGGAAAATCCCTGAAATCGGGCAAATTTGTGATAAAATTCCCCACAACTCACTGAAAAACGTTAGTCTAGGCTTTGAAAACCTTAATGTTAAAGGTGCAGGATATATAATCCCAAGCAGAGAACAAAATGCTATATCTAGTGTACTTTTTGACTCATGTTCATTCCCATATTTGCGTAATACTGTATCTCTTATGGGACCTTTAACAAGCCCAACAGAGAAAATGATTGAAGATTTCATAACACACACAGGGACCAAAGAGCAGATAATCCATACAAATGTAGTCGAATGCATTGAAGCTTTACCTCAATATAATGTCAAACATCATTTACTAATAGAAGAAGTTCAAAAACTATCTCCATCTTGGCTTTCAGTCTCAGGGCAAAGTTTTTACCTAAGTGGCATACAAAATTGTATAATTCAATCACGAGACCTTGTAAGCAAGCTTTTTTTAGACAAAGTTTTGAAAAACCCTTTACTATAAGGTTAACCTATTAGCTAGTAATTGTAGGTTTTTTTGTAATATGCCAGATCGTGTAAGCGTCTGGGTACTTTTTGCAGCAGTAGTAGTAAATGTTTGAAAAGACCCCATTGCTGAAAGGACTTCCAGATTTTTTTGAAAATATTTTCATGTAGCTGATTTTCTCCCATGAAACGTTCTCCCATGTTGTTTGATTAGCCATAGCTAGATATGTATGATACCCTAGCAAGCAAGTGACCATGATGATAAAAAAACCCAAAATTATCATGATAGGGAGCTTGACCCAGTTGTCTATTATCCATTGCCAACCGTCTTTATCTGACACGCTTTCTACAACTAGCCATGCAGAAACCCAAAGCAAAATGCATTCAAAAAACAGATACCACCAAAAATAAAATCGGTTCTTTTCACCTATGCACAAACCGATCCAAGGACAATGATGGTCATGCACAGCAACACATTTACCGCATTCTCGACAATGTTTAGCTCTCAGGGGCTGTTCCAAGCAACAAACTGTACAAAACCTTGTTTCAATCATAAAAACTTCCTCTTTCTCTTCCTCAACTACAGGAATTTGGATCTGAACTTTATTTTTTTCTTTCAGAAGCTGGCCATTCATATCAGGGCCACTATTTTCTTCACCTGCCCGGTCACTTTCCTCAATTTCATGATCATCATTTTCTGTGCTCACATGTTTATGGTGCATATTCTCAGCCCTGCTTACCGTAACTTCAGCATTGTTCTCTTTAGCCACTAACTCTTCTAAAGGTTGCTCAATAAATCCTGGCTTTCGATAAGCTACATTAAAATAAACGAGCATAACTAAAATCAAAAGAAACCTAAAATAAATATTACCAGTATAGTAAAGAGTAAAGAGACAACTCATGTAAAGGAGGGTAGAGATAGTTGATAAGCTGTGTGATAGACACGTGGAGAAATGTGATTAGTAATGGCGCTTTGGACTCTAAGTAAGTTTTACTATTCCAGTACATTATGATTTAAATATAATATCTAAAGCTCGTTCTATTGTATTTGTTGCCCCTGCCGCCCAAATTGCTGTTTCTTCGTCGATCTCGTAGGTGCTGATGAGCTCATTTATGATTTCTTGCTTGGATAATACTGGTGATGGCCTTGGGAATTGAACTTTAGATTGGGATCTGATTGGGCTCGCTGGCTGCTTAACTTTGACTGAGATTTTTACCCCTTTTTTCCCAAGTCTTAAAATGTGCTCCATGGCTTCGGCGAAGTTCCCATCGTTTATGCAGTTTTCAAGGCCTCTTATGTTCTCAGACATATTTTTAATTATAGCTTGAGTAAGGTTATATGAAAAATATTTTTATAGGATGAAGCTATTGTTTTTGAGAAAAAGGATAGAAAAGAGTATAGGCTTAGGAATGAAAATGAAAAAATGTGAGTTTGTAGATTTTAGGATAGTAATAATAATAAATAATTAGATTTTAGAAATGAAATGATTATGAAGAATTGATTTTAAAAACGTAGGCTTGAAGACATTTTATTTAAATATAAAGATTTTTAGATATATTGCTGATATGAGCAAATGCTCTAATGAATTTTGATTATATCCAATATTTTATATAAATCATTTTCGGGGGAATGATTTTATCACTAATTTTACAGTCTAATTCATAAAATTATTTGAAACCTTATTACTTACCACTTTTATTTTTTAATATAATACCAAACTCGAAATCAGTATTTATTATAATATAAAAAGCATAAATAACTCTAAATCTTAAAATAATATTTTGTCATCTCAAAAAACCACAAAGAAATGGAAAAAACATCACATCTATTAAATATAATTAAGTGAATCATCAGGTATAGATTTATATCCAGTTGTCTTCGAAGCGTGGCTCTTATTATTCTTAGGCTTAAAAGGGTCTGACCGTGCTGCAGGTGGCACAGGAGTTGTTCTAAACTGACTCAAAGCCGGAGTGCAGCACTGTGGCGTATAAGCCGCCATATTGCCTCTTTTTTTAATCAAATGTAAAATGGGCTTCAAAACAGGAGTCTTAATTTTAACCCCATCAACAACCGTTGTCTCAGGTACTATCAAAATCTGTGTTCTAGGCCATTCTTCCATATGAATATCAACAGCTTCATCCTCTTCTTCAAAATTCTGTGAAAAAATAGTCCAATCTTCTAATTGCGATACTAAACAAGCTTCTTTTAAACTACTGATAATTAAAACTGTCAATATCAAGCCACTTATTGCACATGTTAAAATCAAAGCTATAGTATAACCTTTTTCTTCACTCCCTGAATTTGTTGACAAATACCTATCAGCTAGTAAATATACTATAATAAACAGGACAATGACAATTGCTGAGAGAACTGGAACGAAAAGACAAGAATTTAATCCTGTTGTGCATGATTGTTTAGGCTTACATTTACGTTTCATTTTGAATTCCATAGAAAAAGGCATTTTACAGAGCTCGCAACAGGATTTAGCTAGATCTTCAGAGTGAGAAACAAGCCAGGTCTTAAGACACTCTTCGTGGATATAACGGATTGTCCCTGAGCATTTACAAGGGGACAAAAGAGGACTATCTAATGCTTCGGATTCCATGCATATTCGGCATGATCTGTTTAAAGTTATTTCAGCTTCTTGGGCTAGTGGTGCTATTTTTGAAATGTCCATATTATATTTTTTGGTGGGCTAGATTATTGGGATGAGATTCTGAGGTTTAGGATTTTGGATAATGTTGAAGTATATGTATTATAAGTTGAATATCGATTTTGGTTGAATTATGTTGATGATTAGATTAAATTTCTGGATTAATTTTTTTGTCATTGATGAAGATGATTATTATAAGAAAAACTTTAACGCATAAATGATACATAAGAAAATTGTTTGGAGAAATTTATGGTGAATTTTAAGTAATTAATTTATATCTACCTGCTTATTGCAAAAATTATATAGCGACTTTAAGTTTGGTTTAGACTTTAAAATAAATAACAATTTAATGATAATTAGAGATATTTAACACATTAATGATACTTATGTAATTTGTATTATTTATAGATATTTAATGTCATTAAATGATGCTAAATGCAATCATATTGTTTAATGAATATGTGAATATACCATAAAGATGATTTAATCGAAATCAAATGCTATTTTTTTAATCATTTTATGGCATTCCGTAAGCATTATGATTATATTTTGAAAGCAAACTATATAACTTCTAATTGCATGAAATATTACTGTATAGCACTTAATTTTGAATTTATAATAAAAAGTAAGTTAAAAAGCAAGATTAAAAAATTGGTAATTTAATAGGATTTGTTGCAGTATACGATAATAAAAACTCTCACATAAGTGATAATAATTATCGCCTGCTTAGTTTAACTGCATTCAATTTTTAATGCTAAATTTTAATATCTTCATTTTCCTGAGATAGCATCAAGAAAATTTTACCATAAGATGCTTTTATTAGATTTTCTCCAGATTTATTCAATCAAATAAGGAGTAACTTTGAAATTTCTATTTTTAGGCTTGACAAGATGCTTTAGTCCACTCACTCTTCAATCGTATTTGTGTTTACTCCAGTTTCAGAATCTTTCCAATTTAATGAATGATTTTTCTGTTAGATGAATGAAATTATGTTGATCAAGCCGACTATAAGCCTCAATAAATCTGTTACAATTATCGAACAGGATATATTTTTTAATAATATTTATCAAAGTTAATGCTTTCCTGTCTGGCACTGGAATAAAAAACATTTATTTTCATCAGTTTACTCAATTCCACCTAAGATCTATATACAATCGACCTTAAGACCTCTATGATATTTTACTTTTCCAAATTTACTTTTATCAATTTGAAAAGTGATTCCCTCTTCAATTTTTTTTTAATTTCGGCCCTAAATTCATTAAAGTAATTTGATATAGTATGTGAAAAATATACTATAAATCAAATTCATTCGTAGAAGCAAAAATTATTGGAAGAGACACTATATTGGCATTAAGCCTTGATTTTTTTAAAAAATAATCATCATAATTTTGTATTTTTGAAGGAAAATTGGCAAATCATTAATACAATACCAAGAGATCAAGTTTTCTTTAATATTTTACTATATAAATTTTATTATAAAATACAATTAAATTGTGTTTAAAAAAAGTTAAAAAACTAATCAATGTCCAACTATTGAGAATATTAAGGAACTACATGAAAAAGAAGTTAAAAACGCTAACCAATGTCTAATTATTGAGAATATTAAGGAATTATATGAAAAAGTAGTTAAGGTTTTTGTAAAAGATGATAAGTTTCGAGCTGAAATAGATTCCATATCAAAAAAAGTGTACTTAGAAAATCCTGACAAATCTCGAAACTATATGAAATCTCAAACATATAATGCTAAAAAAGCATTCATAAAACATGCTGGAGATTGAAGAGTCTAAACTTAAAATTGATGATGACGATGATTGCTGTAATATTTGTTGTCATATGCGAATCTACTTTTAGGTTTCCTGATAGTTACATTAGAAAATCTTTTAAAAATGGTCTTATAAAGACTATGAATGGTGTAGGACAAACAGATTATGAGCAGAATTTTGAATGGCTAGTTAGTTTAGGTGAAGCAGATTCTATTATTAGTGTGATAGTAATAAATATATTAAAATGTATGTTTAAAGCAATTTTAAGTTGTCATACTAAAATATTTTTTTATTTATAACAAGTGTTTTAATAAAAAATATAACTTCTAAACAAAAACCTAAAAAGTTTTCATAGCATTTACTATAATACTTGCAATCCCCGTAATATAAAAATAAAATATATCTAGATAGACTTTCAAAAACTCGCTAAAGAATATCATATTTGCTTTAATATATATAAAGGGCAACTTAATAGTCCTGAAAATACAATCTTTCAACCTATAACATAAGAAGACCATTACCCTGTTATATCATAATACAATGATACTTTTTCTATTTAATATATTCTGATTTAGTTATGAAATATGATGGATAAAATCTTAAAACACTTCAAATTGGGTATAAAAATGATGCTAAACTTGATTGATTATTAATTTATAGGCCTGAAAAAAAATAACTTTCTACAGTTTACTTTTAAATATAGCAGAAATTTAGCATAAATCAAATCACCAAATAATATAACTCCATCAAAATTTAAAGATTTTAATGAAAAATTAGTAAAAAGTATTGAAGCTTGTAAGGAAAGTTTGAATATAAATTTCCCAAGATCATTGAAATTTATAGAAATAATCAAAAATTCTAAAATTGAAAAATTAGGCAAAATTTTTTTATGTAAATATGGAGAGATATGTGATGGAACATTACATGCAATTATTGTGCAAGTCTTTGTAATAAATGTGAACTTTGTGCTATAAGAACAGAATATTACCTTTATTATAATAATAGATTAAAAGAGACAAACAAAGAATATTTAATTATGTATGATAAGTGCAGTAAACTTGAGAAAAATGCTGATGCTATGGGATTTTGTTGTAGATGCGCATTTTGTAGAAAATGCATAGAGGAGATATATTTGTTAGGGAAATGCTACTGCAAAAAAGATTTTGATAATAATGCTATATTAATAGTTGATGCTCGATTTAATTTCTTCTAATAAGTATGATGAATATATGAAATATGAATATTTAATACATTGCTTTATATATAACAGTTGTTTATTCTGAACAATTTGTTGCTCTTATAAGTGGTTAAATATTACACAAACTTAGTTTTATTTATTCTTAAATCTGCAACTATCTTAAATAACTTTTTCATATTTATATTATATTCTTAACTAGAGTGATACTTTTTTTGTTAGTATTTACTTTAATCAAGATTATTCTCATAGGTAATCTTAATATTTTTGAGAATGCTATTAAAAAATATTTCAAATCCAGTCAGTTTAACTATCATTTAGGTTTTATTATTAATTCTTATAAAAATAATGTCTACAATAGAAGTTCCAGGATACATAACTCAAATCAAAGGCAAATATGCAATTGTCAAAAACTTTGAATTGTGTTTGGCTAGAGTTATTGAAAAGTCAAGTATAAAGTTTAAAGGTTTTCCTGCGCCTTCCTCATTAGTAACTGTTAACTCTGCTCTTACTTTAAAGCTAAATCAAAATAATATAATCGAAGCTTCGATAGATCCGAAAATTGAAATAAACGCATATTTTGGCTTCATTAAAAAAGTGGATATTTTAACACAAAAGTCCAATGTATCAAACTTTTTTGATANACTGCTCTTACTTTAAAGTTAAATCAAAATAATATAATCGAAGCTTCGATAGATCCGAAAATTGAAATAAACGCATACTTTGGCTTCATTAAAAAAGTGGATATTTTAACACAAAAGTCCAATGTATCAAACTTTTTTGATATGTATGAATGCTTGGCTACCCAAATTTTATATTCAGATGGTCAATCAGTACCTTTAAGTGAACTCAAAAATAAAATAAAATATCCTGTTATTGTTTACCTCAACGGAGAATCTTTCTTAGAAGCAAAAATTATGCAAGAGGATACTACAATTAAACTAAATCTTGATACTTTTCGAGTAAAACAAGGAAAAGAAGATACTATGTTTATATCTATGAATAGTGATATGCATATTGCTCATAATATAATAAGCGCATTTGTTTTCTTTAAAGACACAAATGAAAATCCTACTGTAGAAGCAATTAAGCATTTATTAGCAGAGGAAGTCACAGTCTTTATAAAAGATGGAAAATTTCGAGCTGAGATAAACTCTCCTCCTATATTCCAAGACGGAAAAAAAACAGAAAAATGTGAATCTCTCCTTATACAACAAGAAATAAAAGTTCATAAAGATTACTATGATACTGAAGATATCAATTTAAAGTCTTTTACATACAATGCTAAAAAAGATATCCATAATTTAAAAAAAGCAACAGAAGAAATTAAGAATAAAGCTGATGATGAATACTTTCTCACTTCGAAATTTGAAAATCAATCTAGTATTACTTATAATTATAGAAAAAATTCTTATAAAACTCAGGATCCTTCTTATATAAAACATCAAAAAAATATTATTGTAGTATATGCTACAAGATATATCTTTACAAATTTTTTAGGCTCTAGCTCTTCATGGTTTTTTAAGCGAAACCAAGGACCCTCAAATGATAAGTGGACTATATTTATTGGTCTATGCGAAGCTACTTTTAGATTTCCTCAAAGCAATCTGAGAAAAATACTTAAATATAAATTAGTCCAAGCGTTAAAAAGTTTTGGACAAGAAAGTTATGAGGCTTCGTGTGAATGGCTTGTTGCATTCGGGGATAAAAGAGATGAGGGTATAAGTTTGGAAGATTTGCACTCATATCTTAATCAAAGTTTAGAATTCTTCAAGTACTATGCAAACTATTTAATAGGCGAGATAAACTTTGAAGCATTGGCAGAAGAATATAGGGTTTGCTTTAATATTTATAAAGGAGAAGCAAGTGATCCAGAAAATCAATTTTATCAACCATATACTTATGAATGTTTCTACCCTGTTATATCATTATACCACAACGATGAATATTATTTGATTTATTCAGATTTAGTTATGAAATATGATGGATTCAATTTAATGACATTACGCCTTGATGCACAAAGTGATATTATACCTGATTGGCCTTTGATATATGTACGTGAAGTAATTCCTGATAGCATAAAATTACTTAAATGCATGGTAGAGCTTCAAGAGTATGCATCTTGTTCTGGAAATTATGATAAAAATAATTTGAAGAAAACAAGCATTGAATTTATGGAAGTTTTAGAAAACTTAGCATATTCTCTTACTCCAGAAAATTTAAATGTGAATAATGATTACGAAAATTATGCAACACTTTTAAATAAAATTAAATCTATGAAATTTGAAGACTTATTGGCAAAACCAAAATGCAAATGTGGAGAAAATTGTGAAGGTGAACTTAAATGCTGTAAGTGTGGAGATTTATGTAATAGATGTGCTATTTGTATTGAAAAAACAGAATATTGTCTTTATTGCGATACAAAAACAACTATTAAAAGATGTAGTTATATGATAGAATGCTTAAGATGCAAACAAATTTTTGATAATACAAATATGATAGGATTTTATTGTAGATGTGTGCTATGCAGAAATTGCATTAAAGCGATATTTTCATTAGGCAAGTGTCTTTGTGAAAGGGACTTTGATAACAATGATGAATTTTATGTAAATGAATTTCTACTTAGTTAGTTTTAATCTATTAAGATTATCATCAATCATTAACTTGATATTATCAATTTATTAACAGAATTCAAACATTAACAAGCATAAGCCTCAAGAAAAGTTTGATTCTTTTATTTTTAGTAAAAGTAGTATTCTATAGCAAGTAAATAGGCATCCTAATTATAAAAACAAAAGAGTGATACTTTGTTAGGGTCTTAGAAGGATTCAATATTTTCTAAATTAAAAAAGACTTTGGACTAATAAAAAAATATGATGATGAGCTATTGCTATCACTGAATCTATCCCTACTTTATTTGACCAGAAATAACCAAGAAGCAGAATTTCACTGCATAATAATTTCTTTTCAGAAAAAATGTATTATTTTAATCGACACTGACCTCCTACTACTCGAATCGGGTAAGCTAACTTCAATTTAGATTTGCTTAAATTCATTCTTCTTTAATATTTAGGGCAGGGATATGAAATTAAAATAACCTTATTTTTATTAAATAGTCAATGTATTTGATTTATCAAAGATAGGTCAGTTGATTTCATAAAGAGATAGGAGTGAATAATTCAAATCTATATTTATAACCAAATTAATACAGACTTTCCAGATTTTTATTTCTAAATTTTTTTTTATCGGGCTTTCGTTGCCATTCACCCCTTCCTTCTTTTAAGAAATCTAAAAATGATCTTTTATAAATGCACTTGCAAATAAATACTAAATTTTAGTGTTAACAATTTATGAAAAAATAAATAGTTTAGCTTAGAATTCATGCATTACCTATAGAAATTTAAATAACTTATTAAAAATTCTTAAACAGCTTATAATTTAAACTTTGTATCAAAGATAATGATTAAAGTTATTCACAATTTTTAGATTACAGTTATTATCAAGTGCATTAATTTTTTTTTTATTTCATGCAATGGACAAAAAAGCATGCTGAAACTGGTTTAGAATTTGGAGAATATTATTATTTAATATGAAGGATTTTTTCCCTAAAAGCTGTAGTGGGCATCATTATATATTGATGATAAGATTTTACTGTACTTAAAGTGTTTTAATTTTACTGAACCATAATCTATAACTATTAGACCAAAGAACTGCTATCTGTATTATTTCTAGTCTTAGCTTTCAAAGATCAGTTGCCATAAATAGGATTAATAGAGCCTTTAAAATTAAGATACTATTCTCATATTTCACAGCATATCTAAATCTTCTTCAATATCAGACCTTTTATGATTCCTACTGTTTATTTATATGCTCGGCATCCCTTGTTTACAAATTCTAGAACAATTCTATGCTTATATATATTGAAAGAGAGACTCCTGCTATTTTTAATGTAATCAAAAAACTCAGAAGATTTATGAAGCTAAGCGGAATTTTTCTAAACGGTGTATACTTACCCCCTTTGTCTAATGGAGAAATTTTAATATTTGGAGGTAAATGGTCAAAATCTGGAATTATACTGAACATGTTTATTTTGTCTAGTGATATGAAACGAAAATGCATTAGAGCATAATTTGCAAGCACTCTTCTCATGTTTCTATTCTTATAGATGATAAGTCCATATCTTAGCAGGCAAATGAATTTAAAATTTGACTGTGGCCAATGCGAATCTTTTGACATAATAAAAAAGAAAGTGACGAAATTCCAGCAATGAAGCATTGGCATACTTGTCCAGCAGCATTTTATTAGGACACTTTATGTGTTTGGAGTTTTACATAGAATGCTTCTAATAACATTGAAAATCTAGCTTTAGGTTCAATGAATAATAGATTTCGATATCATTTTGCCTATAAGACTGTTTCAGCTAGAGGTTATTGCAATAGACTAAGATCAAATAATATAAGCTGAGATTAGCTAACAAAAAAAAATACACTCAATAATCTTAACACAGCATCCGAATAGTCAGTTTCTAAAAAAAAATCTATTTGAAAACTCCCGGCTTGGGTAGTGGTACAATATAAGCAAACCCCAACTCTTTTATAACCTGCAAAAAGCGAAAAATCTTAAGTTTCCATCTAAATCCAGGGATTCAAGAAATCCAAGACATAAGAGCTCACATCATCATAATTTACCTTTAACTCAAATTCTATACTGATTTTTCCATATTAGTTTCTTCGCTTACGTTTATTTCCCACATCTTCTCCATCAGCTGCCTCGTCATCACGATGTGACTCATTATCATTCCTAACTGAGTCACGTTTTTGTCCACCGCCACGGCCTCGTCCATATTGTCTACCTTCTTTAAACCCAATATCCCAATCAGCTCTTATAATTCGATTTTCAAGCTGAGTTGAATTAAGACAATTTATCGCATTAGCAGCTGCTGAATGTGTATAATATTCAACAAAACAAAATCCACAAGGAGTTTTTTTATACCGATCCAGGCCCATTACTACTCTTTTCACTTTTCCACAAAGAGAAAAAAGCTCGTAAATCTGCTCTTCTTTGGTATAGTTAGACAAGTTTCCTATATAAAGCGTTGAGGATTCTCTGAGCTTTTCCTTATACTCTTCAGTCCCATAACCTTGCTGTCTGTCTATATACTCAGAGTCTGGGTTTGGGCTTTCGTATAAATAGGCTGCCATTTATGATCTTAAGTTAGGTAATTAGTTTTCCCTAGTTTTTCTTATCTCATTCAGCAAGAGGTTTCTGAGTTCTACAGTTTTTTTAACCCTTTCAACGTGCTGGTATAACTTAGTCCTTCTTTTGGACACTGAAAAGGTTAGATAATACAGAAAAGAATCTATTTGATGAGAGTCATCAGATTTATTATGCTATGGCTATACTTATAACAGTTAATTATATCTAAATATGTATTTTTTCATGAGGTAGATATTTTCACTGATTAAAGACCTGTCCAAAACACTAAGTTGTGACAGAACTAATCACTGATACCATGTCAAGCAATGCTCAAAGTATGTCTCAGTAACCAAAAACAATGATTGAAGGGGAAAAAACTGTTAAATAATTTACTGCTAAATGGACACTTATGGTTTGATAAAACATGCGTTATTGCAACAATCAAATTAAGCGGACTATGCACTACTCAATAGTCTTGTTCTACAAGAAATTATGCACTACTGAAATACTTCTTAAAACATTTATCATGATAATATTGCTTGCAACAACTGCAGATTGTTTAACAAATTAACCTTATTCCTAAAGATATACAATAATAGAATTTCCTTTCCTTATCTGTTTTAATTTTTTTGTGAAATCAGTTTTCTTTTCTTATATATTCTCTTTTATCTCAATGCTTTGAAGTTGATAATTTGCTAGAGCACTTACCTGTTCAAGTCAAAATTCTACATAATCCAGATTTTTGTGAAATCAGTTTTCTTTTCTTATATATTCTCTTTATCTCAATGCTTTGAAGTTGATAATTTGCTAGAGCACTTACCTGTTCAAGTCAAAATTCTACATAATCCAGATTGTTGCCAATTTCTGAATAGATAATATATGAGTTAAAAATAGCTATTTCAAGCAAATAATTTGTATAATTTCACAAATTTATGGTGTGTTTTAATAGTTTCAATCTTTGATTAAAATGATCCACATCTCTATGTGTTTTCTGTGCTTCTCTAATGAAAAAGGTATAGATTTATTTCCATATATAATAGCATTAAAGACAAATGCATTGTCTGCAACTTTGATTACTTTTTTTCTCTTTGGAAAACGATAATGTAATGTTGTATTTATGAAGAATTCACCCTTTTCATCATACAGGGTTTTTGCCCTATATTCTATATTCCTTTTTCGTACCACTAAGCAGATTGTATGAAGTGTAATAATTATCACAATAAACATGATAATTTTTAGGATACTTTTCCATGATTTTTATGCTAGAAAATTTAGGCATATTAGGGTTAAGGACAATTTCTGTTATTTCATGCTTTTTTTAAGAGGATTTTACAGTCTTTAAAAAGGCATTTTGGTATTTGCCAGTTCAGTTTTTAGTTTCTGCATTTTGTCTGACTTAGAATGCAGCTTAGTTTTTAAAGCTTGATACTTGGATTTAAACACAGGCTGGTCTTTTAGAGAAATCTCTGGCCAAAGTCCTTGGTCTAAATAGGCTTGATGAAAATTTAAGATTTTCCCCACGGCCCGCTTGGCAATTCCTAGGTTTTCTTTAATGATGCGTTTTTTACTGGAGTGGTAAATTTACTTTTTGCACAAGACTCCTAAGGGATGTGAATTTTAGGAGTTATTGAACTCTGAGTACTTGAACAGATTGGAGGATCTTATCTGTGATCTTTTTCATCAAAGGATGATGCAGCACTTAATCTTTCAAATTCTTCCATTTATTACTATATCTTTAGGTAATATACAATAAAATATTTTATCATGATGCTTTTACTTGAAAATCAAAATTTGGAGAGAGTTTTTGAAAATATATAGTTTTGAGAGTATTAAGAGTTGTAGTTTGGTATTTTTAAAAAGACAAGGTGAAATCAAGTAATTTAAGTCTTGAGAGGTATTTTTTATTAAATGACTTAATAATTTGTTTAATATGTTTGATTAAGTTAAGGATGATAGCTTATTTCAGCATGAAATTATATTGCTATTATATCAAGCCAGCCTCTTATGCTAATTAATTGTAGATGAATTATGATTATGAAAAATATTAATCTTAATTTTTTTTTATATTTGTGAATGGTTTTTATATGCAGATTTAAGGTAACTACTTTCATATTATAAATTTATATCATTTTGTATGAGAGATTTTAAGCATTTTATTATAATTTTATTTGTGCCCCTTTGCATTAGGATATAATACTAATTTTTTTTCTATAATCATATATATTACATAAAAACTAAATAGCATATATATATCTAATTATCTTAAGGAATTTTGATAATGACTTGCTTAGACAAGTACAAATAAAGTTTACTTTTAATCCAGTTAATATCATATTGAGTATACTTTTTAGAACTTCTTGATAATGATGATAAGCACTTGATATCAGCGAATTTATCTAGAAATTCGAATAATTCTTTTAGATTATAAGTAAAATTATTTTTATCTTCTAGTTTATCTCTTATATGATTTTCATAAATGTTGAGAATACAATCTAAGCACATATCAATAGTTTCAAATTCATAGTAATTTTTTGAATCTTTGTCTAGCGAATGATGGACCAATAAAATAAAATTGCTTGCCATTTATAATTATCTGTGCCTTTCTACAATATTAGACACTGATCTAAGTTTACCATAAAATTATCTGCTCTTCTATAATATATCATTCAATATAAAAAGCGAAAAATAATTAAGATGAGCAGCTTATTATTCTTCTTTATAAATGGGAGCTTCTAATAGTACGCCTTACCTAAAAAAATCTAAAAGTTATCAAGGACTAATAAATCTAATACTTGCTTCATGTCCTTTCTGTCCAAAAAAGTTCTTTATCGGCAGACACACCGAAAAAGATGTAGATATGCACCTTAATGAACATCATAATGAAACAAAGGAAGATCAGGCTGAAATATCAGCTAAGGATCTATGCATGAAAGAAAGGATTAAATGTGTTAGAGAAAATTTCAAAACAATAAGAGTAGACTGGAAGACTAATAAACCTGTTTTTCTTGCTGTATATCGTAATTTCATTTTGGATTGCATGCCAGAACTCAATTTACTTACTAACGATCAGCTAAAATCAGAATTCCAAATATGCTTTGTAGGAGAAAATGCTGCAGATGCAGGAGGATTAACAAAAGAATGGATAAACCTCATGATTAAAGCTTTATTTCAAAATAATATAGGATTATTTGAGCAAACTCAAACAGAAGAAAGGACTTACATGATCAAAAAAAACTGTAACAATCACGAACTATTCAAAATTGCTGGGAGAATTATAGGCAAAGCGATTTTTGAAGGAATTCCTTTGCCTGTAAGACTATGCCCGATATTAATCCATCATATTTTGGATAAAAAAGATTTTTCATTAGAGCATGTAAAATATATAGACAAATTTTTGTATCAAGGTTTGAATTTTATTTTACTCAACAATATTGATAATATAATTTTCCAAACGTTTTCTGTTGATTTAGACAATAATGAAAGTGAAAATGAGATTATCATGGAATTATTACCAGATGGAAAATTAATTGAAGTAACTGATGAAAATAAGGATGTTTATGTAAGACTTATGATTGATTTTGCGACAAGTGAAATATATAAAGCAGATATAAAGTCTTTAAAAGAAGGAATTTTTTCAGTTTTTCCTGAGTATATGCTTAAAGGATTAGAACCTTTAGATTTAGAGTATATGATTTGTGGAAAACCTAAAATTAATGTTGAAGACTGGAGAGAAAATACTTTGTATAAAGGAAAATATAACGAAAATCATCAAATTATTATTTGGTTTTGGCAAATTATAGAAAAAATGTCTCAAGATGATTTGGGATTGCTTCTTGCGTTTGCAACTGGCTCTCCTTCTGTACCAGTAGAAGGGTTTAAATCGTTACAGACAGTAAGAGGTGATTTGATTTTGTTTACAATAGAATATACACCTTATTTCCCAAATGCCTTAATTCGAGCTCATACATGCTTTAATAGAATTGATATTCCTGAATATGAGAGTAAAAAATTACTAAAAGATTCAATTAAATTTGCGATTTCAAATAGCTCTATGGAATTTAACCTCGAATAATAGACTTAATATTAAAATGGAAGCATATATAGTTATTATTATTATTATTGTGTACGATGAGTCAATCATATGCATCAAATTTTTAATAGTGCATTACGCTTAGTTGAAATATTTTTTATGAAAGTCTATATGCAATTGCCTGACAATTCAATCGAAATTTAAATGGTGGTATTTATAGAGATGTAATAGTCTTGGTTAATTTTAATACAGTAAAAGTTAGAGACTAGAATGGACGCTATTAACCTTCAGATCTATGCATTCACCAGAAATGGCGGTCAACGTGCAATCACTACGACGAATATAAAAGGAATGATGGGAGGATGATTAAAAGAGAATGAAAGATTATTTATTATTAATTCTTTTGTCAATAGCTGAAGTGCATCGAATTGCGGGCTCATGCCTTAATCTCTCGTTTTCTTCTCTAGTCTCAGTAAAAAGTTCAGCTCTTGAATAGCATCTAGATTCAGCTTTTAGCTTTTCAATATCCCTTGATAAGTAACTAAGGCCATACTCTTTTGGAGTATATTTTTTCCCACGGCTAGAGTCACGTTTATATGGACTTAAGGATTTAATTAGTTCAGATATTTCTTTTTCCTTGTTTGAGATCTTTTCTTTAGTTATAGAAGTGTCTAACTCTTGATCTGAATAATCAGTATGACTTCTTTTATAATTACTTTCAGCTTTACTATCAGTTTCTTGCTCTAGTGCACGGATTCGTCTTTCAAGGTCTAAATTTATTTTGCTTAATGGAATAAGGCTGCTTTCCTCACTTTTATGAAAACCTTTAGGTCCTGCAGATAAGTATTTCTTATGTGTAGGCTTAAATTCACTAATAAAACTATTTTCTTCTTGTGTTGGAGTAGTAAATTTTTTGTAGTGACTACTTTGATTATACTCTTTGGCAAGTAGATTCTCTATACGTTTGTTAAGCAAATGCTTTTCATGCTCTAACTGCTTAATTTTACTGTATAAGCCCTGTGAATTTACAATTTCAATTTCCTTTTCTCTATTAACTGTGATAAGTTCATCAATTCTAGAGTTAAGAATTTCTATCTCTCTGTCTCTTTCATATATTAGCTCAACATTATAGCTAAAGTCTTCATAAAGTTTATTGAATTTAGCTTCGAGGTTTGAGATTGCTCTATCTTTCTCATCTAATTGCTTTTTCATTTCTTCATGCTCAAGACAGCAACATTTTTCTTCATTTACAAATATATTCAGCTCTTCTATTAGTTCTTTATCTTCCATTTTATTTCTTCCAACAGCATAACCAATATCAACTATGCTAGGAATAGAAGTGAAAATTTTTGATTTACTTATTTTTCATATAACTATTCATGGCAGCTGTATAAACTATGCTATTTTAGGATAAATAGTATAAATAAAATACATGAATAATATAGAAGTTCTGACAATATACTCTACTAAAAATAATTATTTTTATATGCATAATAACTAATTATTATTAAATAATAAATTTTATTAAATTGCAAGCAATAGAACAAAAATTAGCTGTTATATGAAATATTTTCAACAGTTAATTGCTTAAAATAGCCTAAAACATGCTTAAGCAGATGCAACTCTAAACTAATATTGTTTTATTGAGAAAAAAGCTTTAAATATAAATTTTAACTAATAAAATTTGCACAGCCAAAGTGGTTGCTAAAATATAAAATTTTGGTATTAATAGACATATATTAAACTAAACTCTATCAATGATTTATAATCAAGAGTCTCTCAAAATTTTCAACTCTTCATTTAGAATATATTTCTTCATTTATCTTCTAAATCTTCATTATATTTGGACTCTAAAATATAGATCTATTAATAACCTTAATATCAAAAAAATCTAACTTAATGATGGTATCCTCCATGAGGGGGATAAGCTCCTGGTGGGGGAGGATAACCACCTGGTGGAGGATAACCTGGTTGTGGTGGATAACCTGGTTGTGGTGGATAACCTGCCTGTGGTGGATAACCTGGCTGTGGTGGATACCCTCCTTGTGGTGGATAACCTCCTTGTGGTGGATAACCTCCCTGTGGTGGATAGCCTCCCTGTGGTGGATAGCCTCCTTGTGGTGGATAGCCTGGCTGCGGTGGATAACCTCCTTGTGGTGGATAGCCTGGTTGTGGAGGATATCCAGGTGGTGGATAGCCTTGTTGTGGTGGATATCCTGTTGGAGGAGGAGGATAGCCTGGAGCTGGAGGGTAACCTGGATAACCACCTTGTGGATGGGCAGGAGCTCCTTGACCTGGAGCTTTCTGCCCTGCATCAGGGGTGAATAATATTGAAATTCGGACATCTCCTGCTTTGGTTCCTCTGTGAGTGATTTCAACCCAATCTTCCCAGTTTGGAGTTGCAAGAGCACGTTGCATTGTAAGTGTCCCAGTTCCAATGAGGTCATTGCTTGATGCACTATCGTAATCGTAAACTTCTACTGTTATCAAGTCTTCATAGGTTTTTCTGAAGACTAGGCTGTCTTGCCAGTTAGGGAATTTTCCTGCTCCATCAGCTACACGAGTTTGCTGAATTTGAGAACCAAGAGTGATTTTACAGAATGGGTCCATATTGCCGAAGGTTTCTGTATCTCTAATTAGCTTTGCACAGATAGGACGAACTATCAGATTTCCTGCTTGTGGTTGCGCCATTTATATTTAATTTTCTCGCCTAATTAGATATGGAAATTTTAAGTTTTTATTAGGTAACAATTTTTTTTCTTTTGAGATTAAACTATGGATTCATAAAAATTAATCATATTAAGCCATTACCTTAAGCAATTTATCAAATTTCTTACTCCTAAAACAAAAAATTCCGAATTTTTTTTAAATCTTGTTTCAAAATGAAGAAAGCAAAAACACATAAATTTCAACTAAACTTCATCCAAAGTTTTTTTAATCACATTCAAAGAATATTGACGGCAAAACCAGAAATCTTAGCACAATCATTACTTTCTATCAAAAATAAATGTATTCTAACGTATTCATAATTTAAAATGTCTATGAACAACTTCGATATTATCGAGAAACTTGGGGAAGGTTCATATTCCACTGTTTACAAGGTTCTACGTAAGACTGATAGCCAGATCTATGCCTTGAAAAAAGTCAAGTTCAATTCTTTGAACTCAAGAGACAAGCAAAATGCCCTCAACGAAATTCGGTTCCTAGCATCAATTCTGCATCCAAACATTGTTGGCTACAAAGAAGTATTCATTGATGATCCCACATCTTCCTTATGCCTTGTCATGGAATATGCAGCCAAAGGAGACCTTCTTCAAATGATAAACAATCACAAAAAAAATGGGACTCATTTCACTGAAGAAGATATTTGGAAATACTTAATCCAAGCTGTAAAAGGTCTGAGAGCTTTGCATTCTCGAAACATCCTTCATAGAGATATAAAATCAGCAAATATTTTTATAACAAGTGAAAGTAATGTCCAACTTGGGGATTTAAACGTTGCTAAAGTTGTTCATGGTCTAGCTTACACTCAAACTGGCACACCTTACTATGCATCTCCTGAGGTCTGGCGTGACTCACCCTATGATTCCAAGAGCGATATATGGTCACTGGGCTGTGTTATATATGAAATGTGTGCATTAGAGCCTGCTTTCAAGTCAAAAGATATGAAAGAGTTGTTTTCTAAAGTTATTAAAGGAAGGTATAATGAAGTTCCTAATATTTACAGCTCAGATTTGGCTGCTGTTATTAAATGTATGCTTCAAGTTAAGCCAATTCTTAGGCCAAGTTGTGAAAAGCTACTTGATATGCCTTTGATACGCAAGAATATAGCTATTGAAAATATTGGAGATAGTCCGAGTGCTTTGATCCAAACAATCAAAGTCCCACAATCTTTAAATGCTTTAAAGAAAAAGCTCCCAAGGCCTATGTATCAGAGAAAAATGAGGAATTTGAGTGCGAAATCAAATAAAAATGAAGTGGAAGAAGTGAAAGAAGTGAAAGAGAAAGAAAATATTAGCAGAAAGCCTTCGAAAGTTTTTAGTAGAGAATCTAGCAATTCTTCTTTCACACCTTCGCCTGGACTAAGACTGTCATCTAGGCAAAAACCTGACCATAGCAATATTTTTAAAAGTAAGCCATTGATTGAGCTGCACCCTTGTAATCAAAATCGTCTTCCTAGGGTGCCTAAAAGCATTAATAACTCATATTTATAGTTTTATAATTGTGAACTGGCTTTTAATATTTTAGAGAAGTTAAAATAAAATGATTTATTTTGCCAAGTTCTTATTGAAAAATTAATTTACTATCATCCTGCAGGATTTGCCAAGACTCTCAACGACCGTTCAATATTTTCGAGGAATTTTTTAGTTTCTTGTTTTCTTATCCTAAACCCATTATTAGTGTTTTCCCTGCGGGTCTCTACACTCTGACTCTCTAAAGCTCTTGTGGATAATAGGATTAAATTTATTTACCTAAGTTATGGATCATTATTAGAAGGCCTAGATGAAGTGATAAGCACGCTAGGAAAACTTATAGACCAACAACTATTTGAGGATCTGAAAGAACTCCAAAATCTCATCAGCATCCACTTATAAATAGTAAGCTGTCGTGAACCAGGCTAAGGGAAGTCCTTTGTTAAGCACCTGCAATACTTAATTATCACTTACTTTTCTGAAATAGAAATAATAATAAGACTACTCAACTAGAAATATGTTTTGATAATATTTTTTTGAATTTGTTTCAAAATTTTTAAAGCATCATAACTTAGTACCATAACCTGATTTTATGATTTCAACAGGAAGAATGAATTGCATACTGCTATCTTAATTAATCATTTTTCCAGATATTCATTCTGCCTCATTGATATTTTCTTTGCTATCAATAAATTGTCCTTTATCATGCTATTTCACTCCTTCAAGCCTCCTTTATATAGCTTTTATCAGCCTAAAGAAATCTTCATATCTCTCAATATTTGTCAAATTTATAATTCCCTATAGATTCTCCATTAGGCCATAAGGATTCTCCATAATCATGCATTTTATAAAATCGAAGACTTAATTATAAAAGGCGCAAACTAGAAGAATTCTCATTTAAGACAAAAATAAATTCAAAAACAAATTTAGTGCTTATAATTCTAAGGGCAAACTTGGATATATTAGTTCATTAAAATATGATGAATATATCAACAACAATAAAAAGGAAATTTTGAGCAAAAGGATGAAAAAATCTAAAAGAAATTTTTTATTCTGATTTTACATTTAACTAAAATTAAATGCTTTACTTAATAAAATAATTCTTAATGATTCAATAAATAGCACCTTAGAAAATTATTAGTTTTAAAAAAAAGATCAGTAAATGCACAGAGTCTTGATAAATTATTTAGAGATCAGCTTGTTGAAGAAAAGAAAAGGGCTTAAGCAAAAATGATTATAACTAATAGAACATATCATTTATAGAGTTTCAAAATATTTATTAGCAACTATACATTTTTGGTATGCTACAGAAAAACCCTTCAATAATATTGAAGGATATTTTCATCCAAATTCAGATGCGTCAAAGGCAAAGGCAAAAGAATAAACTAAGGATTTTATAGCGATAGAGTTTAAAAAGAAATTCAAATAATGCGAAAAATTCGTGGAGAAACTAAAAAATGAAAAAAAAAAAAATCCCTCCACTAAAGGCCCATAAACCCACAAGCCTTTGTGCTCTTCACCTATGAAAAAAAATATGCTTTGTAAGCTCAATCAGCACTCAAGTCGAATTGCAATTGTGAATTATATAAGCAATAGAAATTAAAAATCTTAAATGAAAAATACTTTTACCAAACCTAAATATAGTAGTGAAAGTGAAAGAAAGTCAATGAAGAAATTTCCTAGAAAAGCAAGAAACTATAGCAAAAATCAGAATTTATCACCTATGGCATTAGGTGGGAAGAGAAAAAATATTTATTGAGGAAAGCTAAGATCAAATTTTGGAAGATGAGAGTGACAAAGCAAATCAATAATAGAATATAGAACTACTTTAATGAAATTGAAGCTTCTTTAAATGGTGAAAAGACTTTTTCACAGTAAAAAAGCATCGAGAATTTTTGATTTATCAAATCTAAATCTCTCTATGTGTTACTATGAAAAACTCCAAGATATTTTCACAAGCAAATAACTTATTGCAAATGCTAAAATCTCTATTATTATAATGGCTATGACGTATAAAATATAATATTTTATAAAAAGAATGAGCAATTTACCACCTTGGATTGTTTCAGAACTCAGACATAGCAGGCATCATTCAGAAGCTTTGACTCCCAACTTTATATACCTTATTAGGAACAATTTTAAAATCCCAAAAGTTATTAAAAACTCTCCAAGGGTTCTGAATTTTCGGAAAGTGTCAAAGACATACTTAAAAAAAAGCAAAATTCCTTATCTTGAACCCTTAGAATTTAAGAATAAGTGCATAAAACTTTGGTCTAAATTTGACTCTAGAATTAGTCCTATACTGCAAAAATATTCTCCTACTCTAAAGCAAAAAGCTGAAAAAAAACCTCCTTACTATTCTCCCCAACTTCAGTTTTACAAAAATTCAAACAAAAATAAGCCTTACCACATTAGAAGATCTTCTAATCCAATTCATTTTTCTGATAGTACTGATGAAGAATATAATGATAATGGAATTCAGTGTGATCTAATGAGTAATAGTTCAGAGATTGAAGTTAAGGTAAACATGGCTAAGTATTTATACTAAATAATTATTATATCAATATTAGATGATTTTATATAAGTAGAAAGCTAGGCCCTTTCTTCAGGAAGGCTTCCTATAAATATTTCATAACTTAATATTATATGCCAGATTTTAAAATAGGTGAAATTGAAGAATACAAAATTCCTATGAAACAAAAATAGTATTTTCTTGATTATATGCAGAAATATTTTTATCATAATTCTTTTTATATTAGTTCTTCCAAATAATTTCATAATCTTTATAAATGCGTTTATAAATTTAAAAGTCCTCAGTAACGCAATTGGGTATTCAAAAATTATTGAACTTTTTATTAAAACCTAATTACTCTTTGAGCATCCTTTTATCATATCTAAAAAGTACATCAAAATTAATCTAGATTAAGTATGTTAAATAGGCATATAAAGTCAGGCCGCTCTTGTTCATCTATTGTAAGCATTTGTGAAATAAGTGATTTCACTGAATTAGAGTAATTTATACTCGCTATAGCAGCATCAATTCTTCTCTGAAGCCCTTCATCTAAATTATTCAGCTCATTAGGTGGCTCAAGTGAAGCCATATGCATGAAAGTGAGTCCTAAAGCATAGACATCTGATTTCATAGGATTATGCTTTACAGTGCATTCTCTATTAATTCCTTGAATAAATTGTGAATAGCCCTGCAGCTGCAAAGGGCTAAAGTGTGGAATTGTCTCACCAACCTTTAAAGTTTTTGCAGTATCAAAAAGTTCAGAATATCCATGAAGAGAAATCCCAAAGTCAATAACTTTTAACGATCCATTTGCTGAAACAATAACATTATCAGGCTTAACATCTGAGTGCACTATGTGTTTTGACTGTATATGAGCAAAAGCACTTAATAAATCTGTTATATATTTGCAAAATAATGGTTGAGTAAATGGTTTATTCTCAGTTTTACGCTTTTCAATCTCGTGTCTTAGAGAAATTCCTTCACAATTTTCAAGAACAATGATATTTTTTAATTTATCTCCGTTGAAATCAAGTAAAGTGCCATAGACCTTGCAGATATTTGGATGAGAAAGTGAGCTTATAGCTAAGGCTTCTCTTTGAACATAGTTGAACTCATCATTTGTATCACAAAGAGATATTTTAATAGCCACACTTGCTCCTGTTGTTATGATACTTCCTATATAAACTTCCTGCTTTCCTGACTGGCTTTTGTAAATCATCTGGCCATACGCTAAGTCTAAAAGCTGAATTCCATAAGTGGCCAAGTCAATATCTTGCTTTTTTGCAACTGGTTGTGAAATAGGCTCAGAATGCTTTTCTTGAATTTTAGGTGTTTCAATAAGCCTAGAAAATTTCTCTGGTGTTTTTTCTTTCACAATCCTCGACTGTTGTCTATCAGTGTAATTCTCTACTAATTTCATGTAAATATCAGCTATCTTAATACTATATTTGTAAACTGGTATTGTTGCATGTCTCTCTTTAGTACTTTTTTTAGGGCTTAGCAGTAATATTCCCTCCCCAAGTGCATGCTCGCCAAAGACCCCTTTTTCAATTAAAGTTACTAAGATAAAGTTTTCATTACTTCTTTGGAACTGAAATGCATTGTTCCACTCTGGAGTTGCACCTTTTTGAATAATTGTTGTTTGGCTATTTCCACCTAAATTTAAAGCTACAAAAGTTTTTAGGCCAAGAATATTTCTTTTGTTAATCAGAGAACTTTCTACAGTCAAAGTAAGAATGCTTGTACTCATTTTTTTATATACTATAAGATATTTAACAATAGAAAGGAGACCTTCTCATCAAGATTATCATCTAAGTTTGCTTTCTATTCTTATAGGACCAATTCAGCTAAAATGCATATGTGAATTTGCACACACTTATAAATC